>JASFDD010000411.1:0-18496 GCA_036937055.1 Nidula microcarpa | reverse complement strand
GTCAGGATTTGTGACGATGAGCGTCACACTGCGTGACGTCACTCTGACAGGTGACATATGGGCGTTGCCCATCCCCAACTAGGAGAGGCTGACGGGATAAGAATGCCAAGATGTTGAGTACTCGGGCATTCGGCTGGCTAAGTTTCAATATCTAATGTCCGATTCGCAGCTCGGCGCACGGACCAGTGCACGTCACATTCCCAACTATCACGTGCCAGCTGATTGGTTTAGAAAGGACGCGCTATGCCTGGAGTCAAACTCAAATGCGGGCGTGAAGATAATCAATCATCAATCTCACTACATGTCCAGGTGTTGGTTTGTTGGAAAGTTTTTCTCTCCTGACGACACATTTCATGCTAGCCATCATCCCGCGCTTATGTTGACCGTCGACTCCGCCTGGTACATATAACCTAACGGAAAGGAATTCCTGCGTAAATATACACGTAACATCCAGCTTGCGGTCACTTACTAGTTTCGATTTTGCTGATCTTCTCCACTTAAAGTAGACTGGGTAATGTATGATTAAAATACATGAATGCTGACATGGTTACTCCGCTAGCATGAAAATTTGGTCTTGCATCTGTTGTCATACTTGAGTTGGAGAAAATAGAGATTGCCGTCAGCTTCTAGCTCTGTCGTGATCTCAGCGCCAATATAGTACCTTTCCTTGGTCTCTAGTCCTATACTGTATGCATTACCAGAGATTGGTAGGTAATATAAGATCATAATAGATATTGACGAACCTGGGAAAGGTGACCTCTGTTTTAACTGCTGATGAGTCTATACTGAGCACAGTGATCAAATAATAAGTCTTAGTACTGTCAAGAATGCGGACTGGCGTGATAATGGGTTCGTCCTCTACTAGGACAACGTCTTGCGAGTTCGCAGTCGTCTCAGAGAAATCTGCGACGAGTGATTTCGTATGGACACGCACCCTACTAAATGAACACTGGATCAGACTTCTAAACACTACGGCATGAGAAGCAAGGCAAAGAAATAGTGACCAACATATCTTTGGAGTTCTTCATCATGGCTGTCATTAGCTTAAAGCGATGGCCCTAGGCTTGCTTGTTAGTTGCACATTACTAAAAACTGTGTGCCTATAATAATCACGTACCGCGTTATTAAATGCTCTTGCATCGCATTCAAGACTAGGGGAACATGCAACATCGATAGCTTCGCTAGCGGAAACAGAGGCACGGCGTTTAATAGAATTTGCAGAAAATACCCCTCTATATTTGAGTGCGCACGCCCGACATGCCTCTATGCTCTCCGCCAACATAGGATCTACATGGTTCATGGCGTGGATCGTAAATTCAGGAAAATTAAATTCCAATAATTGCTTCAGCTTAGGAAGAAACATTGAATCGGGGGCATACATTCCTGATTTATTGTCGATAGCTAGCTCCCATCCGATGTCCTGGTCGCGAATATCGTCGGCCCCCTTGGGTCGAGTATGAAACTCCCCGCTATATCGAACACGCTCGGCACGACTACTTTGTAGTGCATGCTTGGAAGCTGAGCCCACAAACAGTGCTGCTTCTGTCTCAGAGGGGCGAAAGGATTCATCGTCAGTCGAAATGACATACGTGTACACGGTGGGCTTCACCCGGTGTGGAAATTGTACATCGATCGCTGTCCCAGCCGATACTTTCCCTCCATATAGCATCTGGGCGAAGCTTGCATCGTCTGTGATGGCTCCGAACCCACTGTTGATAGTGGGAATGTAAAGTATGTGATGCATAGCTTGGATTCCTTTGCACACAGCGATAGAGGCGAACCCTTGGAAGATACTCTAGGCCACTTCGTAATCTTTGTTCCAATACTGGTAACAGTTGCCGAAGAAGAGCGGCATGCCTATCATATACATC
This sequence comes from Nidula microcarpa, assembly GCA_036937055.1. NCBI lineage: Eukaryota > Fungi > Basidiomycota > Agaricomycetes > Agaricales > Nidulariaceae > Nidula > Nidula microcarpa. Next base: position 16,625 of record JASFDD010000411.1, on the reverse strand, counting down.
TTCCAAGTAGGATATAGACACACATCAGGGAGAGTAGCAAGGCGCCCGACGGCGGTGGAGAAATGCTGGGTGTAACGAACTGGACCATCGAAAAGGCAGGGAAACATGGAAGCCCACTGTTGGTTTGGAGATGGTGTGTTATCAATCTTGGAATGAAATCAGGGGCTGCGAGTTGAAATAAGTTTTTAACTTTATTTTAAATATATTCTTGATTTCTCTGATGGATATTATGTGGATTTATTGTAGATTATATTATGAATTTATTCTCCCTATATCTGGCAGATAGAAGTACCTATACATTTTTGTTATCTGCCAGCATTTCGGTGGGAAAAATGCCTATGTGGCCCGCTGTACCAACGTGCCTGCCAGGCAGTAATGGCCGGCCATTTATTACTGTCAGGCGGCCACACTTTGGTCAGCCTGTCTCATAGCCCGTGCCTCACCCAAATTAATCTTCGTATGGCATGTGGGTGTTCGATTAATCCTTTGAGACCCAGGAAATCGTCCAAAAAGGCTAATGCTATGTACAGTAATTCATGCACGTAAGCCGGTGTTCGCACACGAGTGACGGCACCACAGTAAAATATGAAGATGCACCATTAGCATATTCAACAACTGGGTATACATAATCTTCAGGAGTGCAAAAAGCTTACATGATGCCATAGTCAGCGCCAATTTCATCTGCTAGCTAGAACCTGATGTCATTACAGCAAAAATTCAGAAACCTCGCTGTGGTCAAACCTCAGACACTTGACAAGCCTTAAAGACAAATCATAACTTCAACCGATAGCACACATAATTGACTATGGTTTCATTTCAGGAGCACATGCTATAGCGCGGGAAAATACTATAGAAGTTAGACCGCATTCAGTCCTTACATGTATTCCTAAGTTCAGGCAATACATTCGCCAGTTCTGAAATCTCTTCGGGTAATCACCACCAGCATTTAAAATAATGATTATTGTAGAGCTCATACTTCACTCCTCTCTGACAGCTCCTCACCCTGTTGAAATTGTAAGCTTCTCGACAAAATCGAAGTCGCAACATCTGATGTGTTCTTCAGAAGGTTAAGAATTAATCGACTCATCATTGTCACAGACATGCTGGACGCAAAGGTGGATAAACATCCTGAACAGAGAGATCAGAAAAACAATATTCATCTAAATGGGTACGCAATAGGGTTTACCTTTGAGATACGGCTTGAGAAGATGCAGTGGTGAGTTGAGTGTGAGGGTGAACAATAGATGGAATAACTTACGCCGGCCCACTGCAATCCAATTATCAGGTAATGTCTCAAACTAGAAGATGAAGTTGTGGTGTACGTAATACGTCGAGACGTTCGTAGCATTGGCTAAAAGCATAACTCTGCCAAAATCGCCCCTTCAGTCCAATCAGAAAAGCGTTGAGAAATATGCACACCATACCCTGAATATATTGCGCCTTAGGTACGAATTGTCAAGTAAGATTTGAGTCATCGATCCTGGTTCATTGAAGCTTACCATCTCTGAGCATCAAAGTGACCAGAGTATTATTTCCGATTGTTTGATGACTCTTCAATATCGTCAAGACGAATATGAAAGCATCATAGAGGAGATGCGCCTCCCAAGCCGCAGCGAGACCTTGTGGTAGTGATATTGTCCAGAAACGCGCCTTGTAGGTCACAAAGTAACTCACGGATTCCTCTGATCAATCCAAAGATGTTAAGTTCAACATAACAGGATAATAGGATACCAGACTAACTTTGCTTTTGAGATACCGTTATCTTGTGCTTCCCCGAGTGTTCCTTTGTTCGGTGAAACGCTCCACTAAATCAATGGGTAGTCAGCGGAGAGTTTAATTCGTGATTCACGGAGAATTATAACGTACTCCGACTAATACAATGGAAGCAACCGCCACCACCAGGATTCCAACCAGAACACGTTTGCTGCAACTGTACAAGGCGTATGTGCGTAACGCTAGTATGACTGACATATTTGGAATGTATATCATTCATAAAATATATAGAATATACAAGAAACGATAAGCCTACCTCCGACAACTAGTTGAATAAGCATTAGCAATATTTGGTGATACAGAGTGAAACCCCAGAAACTTCAAAGCAAGAGTTAGTTACTTCGGGAGACATTAGCACAGATATACAATATCCTCACCTCTATTGAGAAATCTTGTGAGATGATAAACGAATTTTCACACGAAATGGACTTACACTCGAAGCTAATCGGTAGAAGTTGAAAAAACAAACAACGACATTCCCACAAAATGCAAGGTATCGATTTAAGTAGAACCAATGCCTGCCCCTGGCACTCTGCGAATTCCAGACGAACCGAACTTCATCAGCTGTGAGAACAATTGGATAGTTGAATTAAATAATATGGAAGGTTTTGAATCACAATACTTACAGAACGTCAGTAGAAGATCCCAGTACTGGATAGCTGGAGCAATAATGATTAGCGACGTTGTCGTTAAATTCTGGAAAGAACGAAGAGTGTACTCAATCCCACCAGGAACAAACAATTATATATGAATCTAGGGTATACATCAGTTAGTAGACGTTCTGAAGACAGCGAATCATGATACTTACAAAGCGTCTTGAGGATTGTAGATGCCCATTACTACAGAGTCATGAAGTCAGGGATGGAGACGAAGGAAACTAATGAGATGCAGCATGGGCGCCGTGGCACCCTACTTATCATTGACAAGAAACTGATAAAAATCAGCCAGCTCTTCACTTGGTATGAGTTCCAATCAACCTACGAGCGGGGTTCATGCACTTATAGCGGACATTATTAGCAATTTTACTGTTTTCGAGCGATTGATAGAGATGAAATGCAGATCATAATCAGTTGCTCAGAAAGAAGACGATCTGCACATAATCACCAGAGAGATGAGCGATTGATGTCAATGAGACTCTAGGGTTAAAAGAAGGGGAAACCAGCTCCTCTATGGCACCTCGTACACTTTGTGGAAACCAGTACACCTCTAGCACCTGGGCCGCATCCAGCAGTAGGGCACCAGGCAGCTTCGTTTTGGCTCCATCAACATGCGTAAAGGATTCCTCAAATTGTGGAGTGTAGTCGTACATGATACCCATCGACAGTGCAAAGTTCACTGCCAAGAGAATTTTCAGACAGTTGCAATTGGTGCGTACATGACAAAGCTCGGATCAAAAAGCACTATTCCGCTAGAAAGCGTTTACAGTCAATTATTGTTTGAGTCGCCCTAGTGGTTATGGAAGCACGCCTCATTCAAGTGATTTACCCATCTCGGAGTTGGCTTTCATCTTCGCTGACCATTCCTCCTCCAGAAGCCCCATCAATACGACATCCTTCCAAGCACCGTTGTCCCACAGGGTTTTCCGTAGCCTGCCTTCCTCCACGAAGCCTCTGTAGTTCGAATCAGCAACCAGGAAGTTACACTAAAAGGCACTATAACACTTACAAGCTGCGATACAACGCCTGGGCACGATAGTTATCTTCCCATACTCCTAACAAAATGCGATGCAATGCCAGGGATTTGAATCCATGATCTACGACAAATCACATCGCCTCCCTCCCATATCCCTTGTTCCAGAACTGTGGCAAAAGCGATATGCCAAACTCTCCAAGTCGATTCCGGGAGTCTGGGGGATTCATTAAGCTGACAACACCGACAAAGGCTCCTCCGACCAGCTCTTCAATGATACAGAGCATCTGCAAATTCTGGACCCATTCTGTTTCCATGTACTCTTTGTGCTTCGGGCCTTTGGGAACTATTGGGCGATTTGAGACTAGGTGAGCAACCTGTACGTTGTTTACCAGCGCTAGCATATGCTCTGCATCTTTGTCGCCCGAATACGCACGTAGACGTAGGCGCTCAGTGGTGAACATGTTGATGGAAAGGGTGCTAAGATACGCGTATTAGCCTGCAACATTGGGATTATATTAACTATCGGCAACAGAATTATGACTCGAGTCGAGTCAATTTCAAGATAACGCACGTACTGCAGAGAACTGCAAGTGGCTGCTGCATGTGGTCACGGTCGGGTATGGCCTAATGCTTCTGTCAGCTTTGATTGAGCAGATCCCTATCAAGCCCAGCTGGCTGCTCACATACCATATCTGAATGAACCACGAACGCTGGTCACGGACAAACTGCGCCTTCGCATTCTCGAGCTTAAAATAGGCAAGTCCGCGAAAAGCCATGTTAAGTTCTCCAATAGCAGCGCGAGGACAGGAAGAACGGGTATCTGACGCGCAGAGCTTGCGCCCTCGCGGATGCGACCGGCACACGTGCAGAGGGATTGCTGGTTGTTCGAACGGAGAAGCTGAGCGGGCAGCGTGAGCGGCGAGCGGGAATGCTATATATTGAGCAGAGCCGGCGGTGAGGACCGGGCGAGCCGCGGCGGACGGTGTGTTGGAAATTACTGGTAAACATCGAGCTTGTCGCACTGCCATTTTACTCCGTTATCCACTTTACTTTGCGGCTGCATTTACTTACTTTTGTATACTTGCGAGAACACTGCTTTCCGTAGCTTCCTATTTAGGTATTCTACTTTCTATCTTCAGCGGCTCCTTATTTTACTTATAACTTCGTTTACATTGTTTAATATTACTTCGCTCGTTTACACCCAAGTAACTGGAAGCCCTATCTTTGGCGTTATTTCAACACGGTGGGAGATTATGCTGTAGATAGGGTCCATGAAGAGGTGGTTGGTAGGATGTTGGAGGAAGGACGGGCATGCAGAGGTCGATGGCGATGAGGAGTTCTATGAGAACGAAGCCCAAGAGAGCGCATTGTGGGAAGCATGGGTTGGTCGCCTCGCCGATGGACGACCTGTGGGAGCGCGGGAAAGTGCGTCAGAGCGCTAGGATTAGGGGCACTCGTTCCGCCGTTGTGTCCCCGCCACTCGTTCGCCTTACTGTTTCTCCACTTTCCCCTTCTCCTGTCGTAGTTATTGATCATTTTCGCTTCCCCTCCACCTCTTCACCACCAGCGATCAAAACATCCCGGACATCACTTCCTCCAAGGCTTTCGATAGCAGAAGTTGTCGGCAAGGTTTGGCACTTCGTGTGCTTGTCGTACCGAGCTGCAGATATACAGTAGATCTTTCGCTGCCCCGCTCTCGTCGATCCCGTCATCGCCCCTGCCTTCCTCGCTTCGTCCTCACCAACCAAACTCAGCAGTACTCGCCAATCCAGGAAAGGAGGCTATATTGTAGCGGAACCATCATGTACCTGGCTGTCAACTGCTCTTGATCTTCCTTCCCCTGCTCTTCCGGAGGCTTTGCGCATACTCGTCCTTGTGCATCTGGACGCCTTCTCCTCGCACTCGATCAATATCGACATTTAACCCCGAACATATATCTTGCTTCACTCGGCTTTTCGTATCTGGCCACTCTTCTACATGCTCTCCTGGCATATTTCGCGTATCTGCATCCCTTACACCTGGGTCTCACCTTTTCCACTCGCGAATGCCTCTTTCTGAGACGGGCGTGAAAATACGCGCGTAGCGGGGTTCATACTGGTTGCTTATTTGGCGGCGACTGTAAAGGTAGCGATGGACATACGCTGAGGTAGGTGTAGGGCGGTGGTTGGGCATGGACCGAACGACCAAGGGGCTCGTGCACGCTCGATCGAATGCTGACCACGTCTTGGAGAAATGGGTGCGTGCACCTCACCGTCGTGTTCATCGCAGGGAGGAATATGGCGGGACTAAGATTGGGACAGCGGGGATACGACTGGGTTAAGAATTCAAAGGCTGATCCTGAGTGGAATCCAAAAAAATCTCCAAAGGGGCAGATGTGCCTGCAGTAGCAGAATGATGTCCAGTATGATCAAACATACTCTATAATAATAATAAAGATTTTCAACCAAATACCCTCAAGAAAATAACAAAACTTACACAAAGAATGTTTAGCTTATGTTTTCCACTTGGCTCTTTCTCCCAATGAATATGTTCATTCTTCTCATATGCTCTGGCAAAACAGCCCTTTACCAACCACCACTCATCATTCTCCAAGAGATAGATATGGCTATTTTTATCTAAAATCATGTCAGATAAATAATCTGTCTTGTGAAAAATCAATTACTTTTAATAGGAGAGTACCTATCAGGAATCTCATCAAGGACTGACCTAAGTTCTTTGGAGACAAGGCAACTAGCAGTCATGGAAAGCTTCATGGTATTGACACTAAATTCATCTGGATTTTGATTAGATAAATAAAGCAAGACTTTTCCCTCCTCTGCAGTATTGGAAGGGTAGCCAGGAGATCCAACAGTAGCATCTTTGCCCTCTGAGTCATTAAAGTCAGCCATTTTGGCTGCATTACCAAGAGCTCATCCGCAGATAGCACCACCTAAAAAAAGGCAATTATAGAAGAGGAACTTCAAATCAGTAACATAAATTACCTGTAACCTGTGAAGCCCCTTGCAAATCGGCTTCAGGATAAACTTGAGGAATTCCACTGTGTGGAGGAGTATATGATGGACTCTCCATGTGCATATCTAATTTGTAACATTAACATTATATTATAACTGTATTTATAGATATACTTACCTTCATTACCAACAGACAAATTATCAACTAAAGAATCAAATATATAAAATATAATACATATACAACAGTGTGGCCTACCTTTCAAGGAAAGCTTCTCAGATTGCACAATATCTATCATAAAATATTAATAAGATAAAATCAAATTAAACTGATTTAACTCACCTGAGCCAGCACTAGTTCCAGCTGCATTGTAGTTGTGGGCAGTGGTGTTTGCATCAGTAGTGTTCACATTGGCAATGGCAGTGATGTTGCTAGTTGTGCTGGTATCATTGGTAGTGGTTGTGTTCCCAGTGGCTCTGTTATCAGTGATGATCATATTGGTGTTCTCAGTGTCACTTGTATTGTTGCTGTCAGTGTCTGTGTTGATTGTGCTTGTTGATTTATTGTTGTTGCTGGTTTTGCCCTTACCCTCACTGGGTTCACCACTGCTGATGTCCTCAGTGGGGGAGAGGTCAGAGCAGTGCTGGCAGCCTCCCAGATTCCCAGCTTTCTCAGCTAAAGAAGTTTTCCTGGAGGTGGAGTAATTGGTTTTCAGAAAAGGAAAATGCTTGAAAACACAAGCAACACACCTAGTACTCTTAGATTTCCCTTTTTTTGCTGCTTTCCCCTTCCTCCCCCCCTTCTCCAGCTTCTCCCCCTCAGTATTGAGCACTAACTTTGCTTTCTTATGGTTGAGAACTTCTTTGTCAGCACCAGAGAGTGCATGCTTGCAGCTAGTTGATGTGGGTTTGGTCCTGCTAGAGGGTGATTTTTGGTGGCTTGGTGGTGCTGGGGAACCCCACTGGCAGCTGCTACAAGTTGTTGGCTTGTTTGATTGGGTATTGTGAGCCATATAGACAGTTTTGATGAACATCAATGTGGTGCAATGGGCACAGATATATGTCATTGGGCACAATGAGTAAGTGTGGCAATAGAGGGAGGGAGCAACATTGGTTGATTGAAATGGGAAATCAATCAACAAGCATGTGAGGGGAGCTACAGCTATAAACACCAACAGCATGCACCATGGCTGACATGGATGTTTACCCAAATCTATTATTATATCTAATGATATCACACAGAGTATATATCTTGATTTAAATAGATTTATTTAAAAAAATTATTTCATCTACTTAATACTACATATACATTGATGACTACCAAGATATGATAAAGGACAAAAAAAGTAAAAATAAAAATAAAGAATAAAAATGACAAGATGGTCATCATCATGTGTTGTTGTTGTTGTTATGTGTGTTGTTGTCATTGTTGGGGGTGTGATTATCATTGTTGTCAGGCATCATTGTCAGGCATGCATAGGTACTGGCATCATTGTCATCATACATTATTAACATCATTGAGCATTGTTGATGTCATCAGGCATTATTGTCATTGTCAAGGATTGTTGTTCTTGTGGTGTGTGCATGTGCACATACTGGCATCATCATCATGCATTAGGCATTGGGCATTGTGCATTGTGATTGCCATCATGTGTCATGGTCATGGTCATGTGCCATGCATTGTGATCACCATTGTGCATTGTCATGGTTGCATGTGCATGTTGGCATTGTTGTCATGGTTGTTGGGAATGTGTACATACTAATGTCATCACCATTGGGCATGGGTGCATGTTGATGTCTTCATTTTTGGGTGCAGGTGCTGGCATCATTGTTGTTGCCATGTATTGTCATTGTGTGTTGTCCTTTGGCAAGGGTGTTGGCATCATTGTTGTTGTTGTGCATCATTGTTGTTGTGCATTGTTGTTGTTGTGCATTGTTGTCATCATGCTTCATTGCTGTTGTGCATTGACATTGTTGTCAAGCACTGCTGTTGAGCACTGTCATCATCACTGTGCATTGTTATTGTCAGGCAGGTATGGGTGCATGGGTGCATGCTGGTGCTGTTGTAAGGTGCATTCATTGTCATGAACCCTTCCAGAGGGTGGCATGAGGGTGAGTGGGAACTGTGGAGTGAAGATGTTGGGGGATGCAGTCAGCTATCATGTTACAGTGCAGCACTTTTTGTGACACACCTGTTGATTCTGCTCCCCTTTGTATCCTTCCCAGCCTACTCAGTCTCATGTTTGTCTTTTCATACTTGGCTCCACAGTGTATTTGTTGGCATCATTGATAATGCTGTCATGGCAGGTGATTGAGAGGGTGGCAGCAGAAGCAGTGGAGAAAGAGTGAGTAGAGGAGCAAAAATGAGGATGGTGGGAGTAGGGAGAGAGCAAGCAAGGCAGTGTGCATGGCATGATCAGCACTCATCAATATTCTAGGTGCTGATGATGTGCCTAAGCTTAGTGCCCATCTAATATTAGTGCTATCTACTAATACATAGATATAGCTATATAACTATATTTTTTTAAATGCTGTTGTAGCTCAGTTGGTATAGTACTTGTAACTTTGGTACCTATCTATTATTAGTATAAGGTCTGGTGTTCAATCCCTGATATGAATGCTTTTTTAAAATTTACATATAATAAGTAAACTGGGTGTAATTGTTGTGTTGAAGACTTGATTGGGACATTCCATGGATTCCATGTGGATTCCATTGGAATATTCCATATTAATTCCTGATGCAATGATCCATTCCTGGAGTTAATGTGGAATGAGCATGGAATGAATGTGGACTGGCACCAAGGCAATTTGCAGTGTTGCTGAATCATGGATTCCATATGGAACTCATTGGGGAGTGTAAAGACCTCACCAGGCCATGAGAAGCAGTGTGATAGCATGTGTATGTGCAATTTTACCAAACCAGGCATGAGCTGTATCTTTGCACTTGACAATGATGCACTCAAACCAATTTGACACCATGTTTCTTTCAGCAACATCTAGATTCCCAACAAAAGGTGATGCAGTTGAAAGAGAGCTATTGGTTTTGGTCAAGTAATTCTTTGCTGGATTGTCAATGTCATGGAATAACTGTGGTCTTCCAATAAATCTTGTAGAATGGTGACATGGGGAGACAATGCTTCATATATTTCTTCATTGAATGGATATTTGCAGTAATTCAGAAGCATGTCCTTGATTGTGGGCATATTACTTGGATGTGTCCACATTCCAAGCTAACACAAATGAGTATTTGATTTGAGAAAGAAACAGACATACCCTAATGCTCCATTGTGCACTTTTATTACCCCACAAACCATTGACAATGTCATCTGCTAGATTAATTTCTGATGCAATTTTACCAGGAAGATCATGATAGACTGTCTATAAGAGTACTAACCTTCATCATCATAAACAGGAACTAGCTGTCAGTTTTAAGCCTTCTTTGGGATTGATTGCAAGTACTCAACATCCTGTGTTGTTCTTTGAGTTTCTGTTGCAAAGTATTGATAGATATGATGGATAAAACCCTATTGGTACAGTCAAGATGCAATTATATAACAGAAAAGTATTGGAAAAGCTCAGCAGAGACTGCAGCCTCACCAGGACCATCCTGAAAATGCAGAGGATATAAGGACAAAATTTCTACATTGTACATAGAACCATGAAACATTTTATAACCAAGCAAAACATCCATCCTTTCAGGTTCAATATGGTAATGAGCAAGGACACCCCAGCAATACAACTTGAATTTGAAATTGCTGAAACATGCTCAATACAAAATACTGCAAAGCATGATGTTCTAAAAAAATGCTAAGGGAATGAAAATTGCTGTTCAAATGGCCATAACACAAAGGCAGTTGTAAATTCAATAGAATATAAGATAAATTACAACATGAGAGCCAAGGCTAAGCATGGAACTTAGATATAGCCTGGATGTGAAAAATGCTGTGGTGGTTGGATGTGATGCTTAAAACACATTTTTGTGTGAACAGTAACTGTGAGTTGGTCAAATTAATTTCATTCAATAAATATATTGTATTGAGTGCATTTGGTGCCTAACTACACAGTTCAGTAAGACTGCCATGCTGTTGTAGATGGTGGAGATAGCCTCATGGAGGGATACATTAAGGTAGCATGGTGGTATTGGGTATAGAATCAGATACAGGATGTCTTGTACATGTACACTATATCATGTGATTGTCATGGCTCACTGTCACACCATGCAATGAGAGCCATGCAGTGCAGTGGGGGTGCTGTAGGTTGCAGTATTGTGCAGTGTCTGTGCAGTGGCATGCCATGTTAGTGCAGTGGACTGCTGTGTTAGTGTGGTAGATTGCTGTTTCAGCACACAAGAAATACATTTAGTATAATTCTAGTTTTCATGTAAGTATGACACTTAATTGAGATCAGATAGTAGTAGTTATTTAAAAATTTAAATAGACCTTCTGAGATTCCCAGGTGCTTGCCTTTGTCACTGGAAAGTTAACTCAAGAACTTTTAATTTACTAAATGATGAAATACATGTATGAACTCCAGTATTGTTATCAGTCTTTGAGTTGGAAAATTTACAGAAAAATTTAGTGTGACTCTAAGTATTCTGTATATGTATACATATATGTATGTTTAGTTTGAAGTTTGCAACTGTGCAACTGCTGGTCTATTATTACAAAATTATTAACACCAAATTTTTTTTTCAGAGAGCAAAGGATACTCTTAGTGCTAGCAAATAACATTCACATTTATTATTCAAAGTTCAGGAAGATTTAAAACCTATGAGTTTACAAATGAGCTCACAATAGAAACTGCCCAAAATTGCACTGCAATTAAGCATATACAAACATTTATACACTGCACAAGAACACACAGCAAGCCACTGCACTGCACAGCCTGCCACAGCATTTTCTCATTGCCTATTCTTAAGTCTGAGGCTGCAGAAAAATTGTCTTTTATAAATTTCAAGGCTAATGATGCAATAATCTTTACATTGGTAGAATACAGGCTCCAGAGCATCCAAAACATGCAGAGCAACAATTCTTGAGTGCATAGCTGTAAGATATTTACATCTCTCATTTCCTAGCTCCATGACTGCAAAATGCGAACCCAGTCTTGTTCTTCACTCTGAAACTGCAGAAAAAGTGTCTGCTGTGAATTCCAAGGCATGTGATGTGAGAATTTGACAGTGCTAGAATATGGCACTACAGTGTTCAAACTATGTGCAGTTAAAATCCCTAGGTATCAAGCTGTAGAATATTCTGTTGTCCCATTTCTGGAATCCACAGACATCAGATATAAAAATTCCTTATGATTCTCTCTGGGCCCAGTATCAAGCTGGAAATGACCTGGGCTGTTCATGCCAGCAAATCAGTTCATGGATGGGAAGCTTTGAAAGCAATAATAAACAATATTGGCATCATTCAATGTTGTCCTCCACTATCTCCCTCACCCTGTCATCCCTCCTCCCCATACAACCTTTGAGATCTCAAAAATGGTGAGTAAATTAAATTTTTTTAACTTTCTAGCTGACTTGTTGTTCATCTAGACTATGTCCATTGTTGACATCACCAATCTTGTGCTCTGTGTCCCTCCCCTTGTTTGAGGGATATGGAGCTGGCTATATCCTCTATGATGGATACAACAGGCTGAGTACAATTGTGATGAAAGACCTACCAGGTAGGTCAAGAATGCCCATTGTGATAAAAATTGCTTCCACAATTACTTTTATTCTTGTTCTTGCCTCATCACCACCTCACCTCTCACATTTAGGACCCCATTCCAGTACTTCAACCATCACCAGCAGCAACTCATTTGTTACATCATTCTCCTTCTCTCTTTTCCTGGCCTACCTTACCTCCAGCCTCCAGTATGACATTCAACTGTGTGAATGACCTGCACCAAGACCACATGCCAAACCAACTGCCTACTACTGCTACTTTCCTCCTTCTGCACCACCTCTTAGCACACATGCATTAACTGCAACCACATGAATGACCTCCAAATACTGCCTGTTGTGTGTCTCCTACCAACAAATGTTACCAAAGCAAACATGTACATTAATTGCCCAGTAACAAGTGGAGGACATGTAGATAGATTAGTGACATAGTTTGCTTTGAATATATTTTGATTTTATACTTTGTAGTCTGCTATGCTACAATCTACAGTATGTAACCCATGTGATACCCAAGGGTTGGGGGTATGGTTCTTGCAATTCTCAAGTGGTTAGCCATGCAACATCAATTACAGCCAGTTTTTTTGGATCTGTGGCCACTGAATATTTACTGGCTTGTTTTGACTGATGCTGCAGGAAAATCAAACTGCCTAAATGTCAAGGTTGTGGAGCCAGAAGTTCACCTTTAATCAGCTTCCATATTCTGTAGCCTTGTAATCAGACAGGCTGAGAAGGGCTTTTTATTCCATTCACAGGGATTCAAATTCAACCTCAATATTCTCTTGCAGCCTTGGACTCAAGAGCTGCACCTATTCTGATCTCACTTCTCCTGGCCTAGAATCTGAAAACATGCATATTTCTCAAAGATCAATGACAGATTATTTAAGTATTGTAGAAAAATATTTTTAACCAATGTCTACACATTCTTGGCCCAGTTTGCCACATTCTCTGCCTCTCTTTACTTTTTCTGGATCTGGCAATGATTCCAGATTGAAAAAAAGACTCAAATGAACATTACTGCTCTATCCTGTCACATGAAAAAGACTGCCTTTCATATCTTCGTCAATCCACTGTTTCCACACTCAGCCACACTGGTATTAGCACTGATTAGGTCTGGGTTTTGATCACCATACATCTCCACAAAGCATGCATTGCTGCACTTGTGCTCTTGTGAGTGGAAAATATCAATGAGAAAAAGGGTGTCCCTGAAGAAATTGGCCTTGTGAGACATGCAATGAGGTTGTAGGGTGCATACAAAGTCATAGATGATCACTTGTGGGGCTGTTTCCCACCTTGTGTAAATTGCAGAAAATACATTGTTCCTCCCCTCAGTTGCAGGAATGCAATGAAATCCATAACAAACAAACACACATAAGACCACCTGTTAATTGATTCTTAGAGTATCTTGAATAGTATTTGTGACATACATCTTTGGTAGAATCTTGGCCACCAGGATCAGTTCCATTTTTGTAGAGAATTCCAGGGTACAAAGGCCTTTTATGAATCTCTGGCATTGCATAGCATGCACCAGCCTATGATATACATTGTCATTTCAATAAATAGAGGTTAATATATTGATTTTACTCACCATCTACCAATCTTCGACTGGTTTCTCTGACATTTTTCACCCTGGGTCTCCATCTGTCATGTACCTTGAGTGATTGGTAAACTTCCATTGCCCTGACATAAAGCCATGCACATAATTCCAAAGTATCCAGATCCAGCCCACTGATGTGATCCTTGCATTGAAGTACCAAATGTAGAGCTGAAACATAGTGCAATGCAAATGCAGTCATAGAGCTAGGGTTTCTTACAAATTTTCAAAGATACTCCAATGATTTTTGTGGAACATATTCTCACTGGCAGCCAGCTGATATTGGTTTCAGTGATTAGCCTATATGTGTGGAAGAATCAAATGCCTGCATGAACAATTTCCAATATACCTAGGGTGCATCTTGTTTCTCCCACACTGCCTGTAGTCTGAAATGTTTATTGAATAAGCTTCCTAGGCCTGGGTTGAGTTCCTCCAGCTTCTTGACAGTCTTCAGGATTGCTGATATTTGAGCAACCAAGCCCTTATTCCAGTCAAAATTTGGATCTTCTTCTTCAACACTTTTTTGTTCTTGTCTGGCAAAAGCATGAGCTTGGGTCCCTTCAGTATAAATTGGATAGCTGCCCAAAGATTTCCTCGAGATCCATTTGTCGGAAAGATGCCTTGAGATCTGACAAGCCTAAGGCAAAGGAACCCAACACTTATGATGGTTCCAAACCGAAGAAGCTTGCCCCATTCCTTTTACAGTGTGTGATTTACTTCTGCAACAATCGGAACCTTTATTCTGACGATTCTGCCAAGATCAATTTCGCTCTATCCTACCTTTGAGGGACAGCCCTTGATTGGTTTGAGCCTGCTATAGTTTCTGACAAACTCACTGATGACTGGCTAGATTTTGTCAGTTTGCTCAAGCAAAATTTCAGTACTATTGATCCAGCGGGAGATGCGGAAGAAGAGCTCGACAATCTCTGCATGCGCAATAACCAGCGCATTCTCAAATACAACGTTGAGTTCAACCGCTTAGCAGTTAAGACCTCTTGGGACTCTGGTGCTCTCTGCCACTGTTACTACAAAGGACTTCTGGATCACATTAAGGATATTATGTCCCAGACCAGAAAACCTACTTTGCTTATCGAGATGAAGGAAACTGCTCAGACTATCAACGCCCGGTACTGGGAGTGACAGCGTGAGAAATCCCGCACCAACAACACTTCCGCCAAATCGGAAAAGTCTTCCAATAAGGGCAAGAAGTCTTCTGGTAATAACAACCAGCAGCAGTCCAATTCGTCTAAACCCTCGAATAACAATACCAGCAACAACAAATCCTTGAACAACAACTCCTCGACTTTGTCCTCATCCAAACCCACTCCAAAAAAGCCAGACCTTTCCGACAAACTTGGTAAGGACAGAAAGTTGACCTCTCAGGAGTGCCAACACTGTTTCGACAATAATCTCTGCATGTTCTGCGGAGGTTCCGGACACATGGCTAAGGATTGCAACAAGGCTGCCGCTTCTGCCACTAAGGCTAAGGCTTGCGCAGCTACTACTTCTGACAAGAGTAAGGATGCCTCTTCTTCCGGCTCTAAGAGCTTGGAAAAATAGAGAGCAGTTCTCAGGTCTCTGCACAGGCTGAGAACTGCGTTGAACTCAACTGTGCAAATATGGAGTTCAGACTCAACATGTCCACTCTTTCTGACTCTCAATCTCTCCATGTCTGCCTTGTTTCTCCGCTCATTTCTGACTCTACTGTCCCTATTCCGACTCTTGTGGACTCTGGCTTGACCCATTGTTTTATTGATACTGCGTTTACTCGTTTACATGAACTCTCTACTTCCAAAATTCCTCTGATTGAACTGAAACTATTTGACAGCTCCTTGAACACTTATCTTACCAAGGTAGTCAATCTTCCTGTCTGCTTTCTGACTGGTGAATGCATGACTTTAACTTGTTATGTTACTCTGCTCAATTCATTGTGCTCTTTAGTTCTTGGATACAACTGGCTCTCCTGCTACAATCCGTTGATTGACTGGGAATTGAGTAGTTTCACTTTCCGTTCTCCTTTGCACAGGATTGCTCCGTCCTCGTTAACATCTGCTCGAATGGCTTCCACTGTTCAGCAACCCTCCGCACCAGTTTCCAACACTGCTCTGCAGCTTCTGCTGATCTCTTTCATAAATGCTGCCGCATTTATGCGTGCTAGTAAATTGTTGGGATCGCAAACATTCCGCCTCAATCTTTCTGCCCCTACAGTTTCAGGACTTTCTGCCTCCACTTTGGAAGCACCCATTGACCTTTCCAAGGTCCCAAAGGAATACCATGAGTTCGCTGATGTATTCAGCAAAACATGCACAGATACACTCACTCTGCACTGCCCTTACAACTTGAAGATCAACCTTGAGGAAGGCACTGCGCCTCCGCTTGGTACGGTCTACTCACTTTCACAGTCAGAACTAAAGTTGCTTTGCAAGTTCATTGATGAACATCTTTCTATTGGGTTTATTTGTCTGTCCTGCTCTCCGCATGGTGCACCCATTCTCTTCATGCAGAAGAAGGATGGATCTCTCTGCCTTTGCGTAGATTTCCACGGCCTCAACCAAATCACTAAGAAAGACTGATATCCCCTACTGCTCATCTCTGACCTCCTTGATAGTCCTTGGAAGGCACGTGTCTATACTAAACTAGATCTCCAACACGCTTATCACCTTGTCTGCATAGCAGATGGTGACGAGTGGAAAACTGCTTTCTGCACACGCTACGGTAGTTTCAAGTGGCTAGTCATGCCATTTAGACTCACCAATGCACCTGCAGCTTTCCAACATTTCATGAATGACATTTTCCAAGATCTATTAAATGTTTGTGTTACCATCTACCTAGACAATATTCTTATATATTCCGATGACACCGCCCAGCATCGGAAACATGTCAAAGAAGTTTTCTGCCATCTCTGCCAGCATGGACTTTTTGTTCATGCTGACAAATGTGAGTTCGATTCCGAATCTGTGGAATACCTCGGCTACATCCTCTCTCCAAAAGGTCTGACAATGTCAGAAGACAAAGT
>JASFDD010000410.1:0-18590 GCA_036937055.1 Nidula microcarpa | reverse complement strand
TGCTTAAATCCCACTTCAACACGGCATGGAACTACTTCTCCGCCAGAGAATTAGGCGACACCATTATGAATTTCTGGTGCCAATGGCTTAACACCAATGATGCTAAGGCCTGGCCCTTCGGGCCTTACCCGCTTTTTTTGGCAAACACCGAGGCCCTTTTTGAGACACTCAACAGTCTTCGGACTATCATGCAGACCACCTTGGGTGCTAGGTCTATGCCAGACATCTGGAAATTAGATATTCTATCCCAAAGAATGATTGTTAGCCACAAGCACAATTATAATCTCTTCGACCTTACCAGTCTTTGGAAAAAAGTGGTAATCGCCAAGTTCGAGGAGGATGCCTCCGTTTTGCCAGCACCTTTGGCACCTGGTGACCCAGATCAATTACAGCAGGATGTTGTTATGAATTCTTCAGATTCATTGGACAATTCTGAAACAGATCCAGGATACCTCTTTGGCACGATCAGATACCACTAATGCGGCATCTCCAATTAGTAGGATGAACACACTCACAGACAGTCTGACTGCACCAATACTTTGTATAAGACAGAAATGTCCATCCCCCATTGACTTCGGCTTTGGGATTGGCTCTGTGATTACGCTTCAAAGTGGTCTGGCCCAGGCTTAGTAGCTTGCACTACTACTTCGAAAATTGTTCTCGATAATGCATAAGTGTTATCTTATCACGCCTTCAAACAAATTCTCTGCAAGACAATTACATCTTGTAGGTACCCTGGTTTTCTGCTTACACAGATGGTATTAACTGAGTTTTATTAGGGATCCGAAACCCTAACCTCTAACAAACCCTAACTGTACATACCACTTCTTAATCGAAGCCCTATTAGCATTAACTAATTTGACTACAAATACGACTTTAGCTAACCCTAACTTCTAACCCGAACCATTCACTCATGTCTAGCATGTGTCTTCAGGAGTTGCCGGAATCTAATTTTAGAAATGGGCCCATCTAGACTTTCTATTTATAGAAAGGTCTAGAACGTTCTGGATTGTTCTAGAAATAGAACCTTCCATCAGAAGTGTTATTAATAGTCCCTCTGTGGATCTAATAACTGTCATAGCTATTTATACACAACAATGGTTACCCATTGTTCGTGTGAGTCCGTTGTCATTGCATCTGTCATAACAATGATCATCTTACAGATGACAAGACAATGTGTGAATGGAAGTGCAGAGCGCTTCCATTGTTGCTGATAGAACAATGTAATGTGAGTCATTCATTGTCATGTCTTACTCACATGTTGGCAGACATCATTGTCCGTCTGAGTTTGAAACAGGTCCTGAAGAGCTTAAATAGCAAAACAGGCAGAGTGATTATACCAATCCACTCCTGTTGGCCAGTTTTGCTTTACCACCTCTACCTTACCAGTCACCATTCCAACACCCACAACTCGCTTCGCTCGTCGTGTGTGCTCCCACCCTAACCCTTTTTTGCATACACTCCTCCCTCCCAGCTATCTTTAACATCCCACCCTTGCTCCACTCGGTTGAGACAACACACCCTAACCCTACAGGATGGTTTTCTTTGGAGGTGGGGCAGTTTTGCAGGAGGTGGGGTGGTTTCACAAGAGGTGGGGCAGGTTTGTGGGTGGTGGGGTGGTTTTGCAGGCAGTGGGGGTGAGTTGGTGGACATAGGGTGGATTTTGCAGGCAGTGGGTCTGTTTTGTGGGTGGTAGGGTACTTTTGTGGATGTGGGGTCTGTTTCAGCTGCAATGGTGAGAACAGTAAGAGATGGACAGTGGTAACAATGTGTGTGGGAAAAAGTAAGCAAACACATTACTATAAATTCATGTCACACCACTCAGTAACATCAGCACACTCACTTTCAGCATATATGAAGACTCTTAATATTATGGAAATTTTATGTAGTTAAGCCTATTTGGAGAAGTGGTTAATGTTGCTGATTTTATATATCATGTGGGCAGATGTTCATGAGGTTAAAAGTTCAATTCTTGTTATTGTGCTTTTATTTTTAATACTATTAAACAGTAACAAATAATCTCTCTGATGTCTGTACCTACAGTATACATAGATTGTACATATTTACATGGACTATACATAGAACACTTACCAGGACTCTATGTATTTCAATATTCTATGTATAGTATACATAGAGTCTACAAAGAGTATACATGGAGTCTTGCTCTTGGTCAAGCCACCTTCAGTCTATGTATAGTCTATGTAACATCTACATATACAAGTGGGGGAGTGTAATGTCCTCACAAAAACACCCCCTATTGTGACAGTTAAGCCTTTGCTATAGGTCTGAAGCAAAGTTCATTGGTTCTGGGTTCAGAGCTTGGTGTAACAGTGGTGAGACCATGTGTTATGTTCTTGGGTTTGATGTAAGACATGCTTCTGGTTGTACAAGACAGCTGTCAAATTGCTAAGTCTCTTTCTAAGAGAAGCTTAGGTTTGATGAGCCTCTAGACTGAGTCTAAGAGGTTTTAGTTGGTTCTGAGTTCAAGGAACTTAAGCAAAGATGTCACAAAGGCTATATTTGCCTAGGTCAAGCTGAAGAGCAAGACCAGAGTACAGAGAGCTGCTTATAGTAACTTATGTAGTAGTTGTTTTAAATAAAGAAAAGATATTGCATAGCAGGTTACTTGTAAAGGAAAGTTGTAACACCCTCACTGCCTGCAAAAATCACCCCATGTCTGCAAACACACCTCCACCACCTGTGAAAGTCACCCCATGTCTGCAAAAATGCCCCCACCACCTGTGAAAACTGCCCCACTTCAGCAAACACAATCCCTCCACCTGCAAAAACCACCACAAATCAGAAAAACACATCTCCACTGCCTGCAAAAACTGCCTCATGTGCACAAATGTACTCCCTCTGCCTATGTCATATCCCTGTACCATATATCACTTGTCATTCCTGGACTGTTTCCAATCAATCCTGACACTTTTCTGACTTCCTGCTAATCTCCATATTTACTCAGGTTTACTCTGGTCCATTTCTGTTTTTGTACTTAGTCATGTTGCAGCCACATACACTATCCTTTTCATAGTATACCTCTTTGCATTAACATTCAATTTGTATTCCTTAGCCCTTGTCATATGCTCTCCTTCTTAACTCACTCACTTCTCCACTTCACTAGTATGATTTTAGTACTTTGCATATTTACTCTGGTCACTCATATTTCTTAGTATTTAAGTACTTTGAATGTATCATAGTACTTGAGTTTGTTAATTATATTCCTCCATTCTCTATTAAGTGGTTAAAGCTACCTCTAAATACTTTCAACCTTCTCCAGTTTTTATTTCCCTTCTTGCCATCATACTTTGTGCTCAATGAGATCTCTGGTCTCCAGAGATCCCTCCTAACCAAATCTTCAGTCAGGAAGTTGAGTAACAATCATTCACATCCTTGAATTGACTCACTCACCATCATCTGGAAATTGGGCATTAGGAACATAGGAGGTGCAGCACATAAGCTGAAGCTGTCACCTATCTTGACCCTTTCTCCTTGGTAGTGCTTGAATGTGTTTCCAGAGATATATCCAGAATCTCTGGTATCTCTCCCTGGCCCTACCATGTTTTTCTCTCTGCTGGAACCTCTAGATTATTTCCTGGAAATGAGTTCATGAAAGCCTGCAAAAGCCACCACATGTCAGTGAACACATCCCCACTGCCCATGAAAACTGCCACATGTCCACAAACACACCCCATTGCCATGAAAATCACTTTACATCCACAAACTGACCCCCCACCATCTGTGAAAACTGCCCCACATCTATGAACATGCCTCCACCCCCATGAATATCACCTGTACACTGTATGTATAGTATACATACAGTGTACATATAGTTAAGCAATTCATCTATTTTGGATAAAATTAACCAAGGTATAGTGTAGGTAGACTCTAGGTACAGTCTACATACACTAGATACACCAGAAGTGTGGATTACATAGAGTATACATAGACTATATGTACATTCAATGTATACCTGTGGGGGAGTGTAAAGTACAGATAGAAACATATAATTCATTGTTAAAACTCTTAAATCATGGTTTATTCAAGAATCTTGATTCAGAATAATCAATATATTGGAGCAGTTCTTTAGAATATAGATACACTTGAAGTATCTCTGCAGTCAAAAATCAATGGGATGGAATTTTAGACAATGACATGCACTGACCCCCACCTGCACATGCCATCATGCAAAACTTCAAAGCAAGCTGTTACATCCATGATTTCTAACAACACCATCTGACATTTTCTGACACCATGATATGATTCCCTCATATGCTTCCAATGTTTTCCTTGCTAATCTTCAAACTATTGTTTTTATTATTTGACACCCATGATACAATTACTATTTCCAAGTATGCTTCCATTCAGTTATGTTTCCACTCTTGTCTCTACTACTTTTGTATGTGTCAAGGACTTTTATTATTCCTTGTATCCATGGTATTGCTACTTCTGCTTTTATTATTACTATTAGCAATACTCATATTTAAGTAGCTCTATTCTGTACCATAGTCTCCAATCTGAATATCAACTAAGATCACCTCTAGTCTCTCTGATTCACTTCTGACCTTCTGATCCTCTTTGACTTGTCTTCTAGTTGACTTATGTCAACTAGTCCTATCTGCCCTCAACACTAGACTTGGACTCTGGTTGTCATTACCCTTCAATCACTTCTGACACCTTTCTGACATCCTGTAACTATCTTCTGCTGTGTGGACTATTCACTAAGTTAGAACCCATGAGGAGTGGAAGGGTGCAGCACATAAGCTGAAGCCAACAGTTCTTATCCTTAGCATTATGGTCAGAAATTCTTCCAATGTTACTCCCAATGTTTCTCCAATGTAGCACTATCATGGCCTATGACCTCTAGGTCCTATTTACCTTTTGGGATGAAACTTGACACAAGCCCTGTTCCAGTCTGGTTCCCTGATACTTTAGCAGAAGAGGTTTGCTTCAAAATCCATCAAGACAAGGGCTTGCTCCTACAGCTTCTACATTTTTCACTCTCCATGTGTTTAATACTTTAGCTGTATCAGGTGTATAGGATGTGTTCCTACTTAACTGTGTCTTTATATAGCTGAAGCCGTATCTTATTCTATTTGGAAAAAACATTGTATAGTGGATGTCATTCAGATCACCATTACACCATACAACATCAGTCAGCATTATTTGATCTCCATTTTCAATATGTCTAAGAGCTGGACTTTTGATGCAACTCAGAATTAGATTAGATAGTGCACTATAACTACATTTCTGTGTGGAATAATACTCTTGCATGTTGTCATATCCCTATACAGCATCGTGTATGCCATCTCTGGACCATTCACAATCAATCCTGATGCTTTCCCAACTTCCTGCTCATCTCTGGTGTTTACTCAGGTTTACTCCAGTACCTTTCCATTTTTGTACTTACTTCATTTCAGCCACATACACTATACTTTTCATAGTAAGTCCTTTTGTGTTAAAATTCAATTTGTATTCCTTAGTCTTCATCATATGCTCTCTTTTTTATGACCCACTTACTTTTCCATTTCACTAGTATGATTTTAGTACTTTGTGTATTTACTCGGGTTACTCAGATTCTTAAGTATTTAAGTACTTCAAATGTACTGTAATATTTTAGTTTGTTAATTATATTCATCTCTCCACTCTCTACTCAGTGGTTAAGCTACCTTGAAACATCCTTGTCATCTCTATCTGTTATTATCCTTCTCATCATTGTATTTTGCACTCAACAAGATCTCCAGTCTCCAGAGATCTCTCCTAGCCAAATCTCTGGT
The DNA here is from genome assembly GCA_036937055.1 of Nidula microcarpa. Classification (NCBI taxonomy): domain Eukaryota; kingdom Fungi; phylum Basidiomycota; class Agaricomycetes; order Agaricales; family Nidulariaceae; genus Nidula; species Nidula microcarpa. The sequence goes on along the minus strand of JASFDD010000410.1, from coordinate 12,813 downwards.
CAGGAAGTTGAATATCAATTATTCTCACCCCATATCAGCCCAATTATCATCATCTGTAAATTGTATGTTAGGAATGAAGGAGGTGCAGCACATAAGCTAAAGTTGTCATCCATTCTAGTCCTTGATCCTTGGTAGTACTTGAACACATTTCTGGAGAATATCCCAGAGTCTTTGGTAATTTTCCTTGGTACTACTGTGTATTCTATATGCCTGGAATCTCTAGGTTACACCCCTGAAACAAGTTCATGACACATGTTCCTCAAATGTTTAAACATCTTCAATGTCTCTGAATTGCTCACCACAGGTATGCAATGCAATCTGGAATTTATGCTCAATGCACTCACAAGATCGCTAATAAGTATTATATTAACTCTGTAGTTTAGTATATAATTAGATATTTCAGTAGTTATAGCCTTATAATCTCTTGAATTGAGACTGTGAACACTCATACTTGTCCTCACACTTTGCTTCAATAAAAATTCTCTTCATATTACACTCCATATTGACTTTTGACAGCTCATTGATTGTGGTGTACTCACAATATGTAATTCATGGTAAGTACACCTGACAATTTTTAGCAGTATTATTCATACATTTTCTGAGCATCATTTCAAGGGTTTATTGTAGTTGAACTATCTCTATCATATATGCACAGGTTTGGATTCAAATGTCATTGTGGCAGATTAGATATGCTGTGTAAAGGTTTGAAAGATCTGCTCCACCCTGATTGACACCTTCTTTCATTTCAATAATTAACATATAGGTGCTAGGCACATCAATTTCCAGGATTTGTACATAACAAGAATAAGGTAATGGGATTCAGCACCTAGTGCTGTTCTTTCACATTTGATTGTTATCTGCTTATCTCTCAAAATAATGAATTCAAGCACTTCAGCAACAAAGCCCATTTTTTCAGCATTAGGGCAGCCCCATAATAATTGCAAATACTACCTGGAGGGATTATTAATAGAGACATTTCATGCTGATATGTTTCAGTGTTGCTAATTAAGTCTGAATGAGTTGAAATAATTTATTGCCCAGGGTTGTATAAGATAATATTTACTGTTGCTATCTACATCCTCAGTCAATTCTGTCCACACTTATCTTCTCAGCTTGCTGGTTGTTTCTGAAAATTTTGCATGCAGCACACAATAAAATGCAATTGAAAAATAAGAATTGTATTATTGTTGTTGTGCTGTTACTGTATGCTTTGGAAATAACACATCTGGGATTAAGATGGACAGATTTATGTGTGGCCCTTGTCACTTCAGCAGAAATACTTTCAGCTTATCCCAACAAGCCAGGACCTGCAGGATAGAACTACTTTTATGCAATTATATTTCCTTCCAATACCATTATTCTCAACTGTGTTCTAGTAAGCATATGAATTTTGTTTTTCCATGCAGCTCTGGATGTTTATTAGGGTCTGTCCAGTAACAAAAATGCGGGCACATTCTCATTTAGATGGCAGCTGGATTATTCTCACCATCCAAATATGGAATACTGTCACAGATTGTCACCCTTGCCTGATTGACTGCTGAATATCTTGTTCTTGCTTGTTTCTCCTCGTTTCTTCAACATGCATTGTCCATACCAGCTATTCCAAACATAAAGATGTAATGCAGAAGCAGGACAGCATGCTAGTGCAGCTTTTTGGTTATTAGTAACACACATGTATAGAAAGATTGCTACTTGCTTGTTTCATCCTACACAGCAAGAGTCTCCCAATCCACAAACCATGTACAAATGCCAAAAAGACATGTACATGCATCCTGTGCTCTGTCCACATGAAATTGTGATGACTGTTGATTAAATCTTTCACCCATTCTTCTCCAGTCAGTATTGATGTGTGGTATGCTTGTTTCCAGTATAAAGAAGAGGCATAGAGCTTAGTAGCAATGCCAATAACATTCACTACATACACAGCAGCTATAATGAGCTGCCATTTACACAGATCAGACTCTCCAGGCATTAGATCAACAAAAGAGGAGACAAACAGCCAAAGATCAGAGATAATCAGTATGTCACACATACCTTCTATATTTGGGTGGTGGGAATAATCAAGCTGCCATCAAAATGAGAATATGCCTGCATTTTTGTTACTAGATAGTTTGGAGTTGCAACAGAAGACATGTATATGAATCAAGAATTTTTTTATGATCCTTTCACTTTTATTAACATGGGGCAGAGCTGTTCATATATGCATCTGTTATCAATGTTTTTGACAATGCTGGCAACACAGAATTCAGATTAATTTTATCACCTCAGAATATCCATCCAGGTACTATCTTTATTTATCACCTTGCTATCTAATTCCTCATTATTCCTCACATTGTTAAACAAGGTTAATTATTCAGTTTGTGCAGACATATCATCATTATTGAGATGCTTGTGCAACCCTGGACACTTTACCCTTGCTCTTCATTCTCACCTTGTTATATTAGCATTTCTAGCAAACAACATGAATTATGGTGAATTAGTGTTATTGCCTGTCACAGTGGGTAATATTTATATATTGGTGGATAGGGGATGAAGTCTGTAAGGTAGAATAGCAATAGAATCACTGTGCTACCTCACAAAGGTTATCAACTTCTCAAGTTAATTGGGGGCAAGTCTGAATGGTGATATATTCAAGAAATTGTACAAGTTGGCTCAAGATATAATAGAAAAGGATGTCTGGTCCAACTCTATCCAGTTACAGCAGATGATCTTCCTTTCCTCTATTCTGGCTACTGGCTCATTGAGATGGTCTTCCTACCTCTAGAGCTTTCAAAGCCAATTTATTCTATGAGTAGATATGGTTTTCCTCAATATAAATTCACAATTCTCTAAGGGTGGTCTTCCTCTCCTTGAAAACTCCAGCAAATTCTCTAAGCTAAGTAGGATGGTATTCCTTTCCCTTATCCTTCCAAAGACAGTGGTCTTCCTGTCTCCTGAAATTGCACTTTTCAACTAATTATGTCAATGGGATGGTTTTCCTGTCCCTCAGACTACTCAGTTTAGTGAAACAAAACTCAGGACTTGATCCTAAGACTCAGCTGGCTTGAATTCTGTTTTTAACTCCCTGAAGATCAAATGTAGAATGGTTTTTGCTCTCAAGATACTAGCTCTAGCTAGGTTTTCTAAGTTCAAAACCAAACAAAAATTTACTCATGTCCTCTGACTTATTGCTGGAAGGAGCTGAAAGGCTCATCACTGCAGATTGCTCTGTGAGAGAATGGGGGCAGAAACCCCTGTTACACCTTTCTCTCCTTGTCCTCAGGTTTTTATCTCTCTGCTGGTTTCTATTTTTAGGTGATTCACTAAACAGGTCTTCAGTTCACTCCATTCTCAGGCTTCTCTACTTAGAGATCAGATTTTTAGTTGTATTTATTCTCTAGATACATCTTGTGCCCATGCTTTTCTATGCTATTTTTCTCCTTTCTCAGAGCCTTGGACATGTCTGAGCATGCTACTACTTCAAGTCTCTGTTATTTGTATTCTGTCATAGTGTGGCAAATTCCCCCACTTAGGTAGTATAGCATAGACTACTTCATTTGTTATTATCATGCAGACCATTCAGATATCAACACTGCTACAGCCTTCTGTTGTACCATATTCTAGTTATGTTTTCTGCTTGTCTTGTTATGTGTGCATATTATGCCTTATCTCTGTCACCAAACAAGGACACTACTGTCCTGGTTCAGCTGCATGGCTACACTATAGGCACCCTTAGGTTCAACTTAGCTGTGTTGGCTTTATCTGAGTCCAGGATTCCAGGTGCTATATTTAGTATTGCTGTGCTCCCAGTCCCCTTCTACACTAGCTAGACACACTTTCTTCTGTACTTATAGCTTTTTTGTTGTATGTTATTCTGTTCTAATGAATTAACTTTAGTAGTATAATAGTTTGGGTAATAAAATGTAAATTTTCCATAATGTTCAGGTGTATACTAGATCCACACACATCAAGGAAAGCCAACAAATTTACTTATAGCCAGGGTTTTATTGGGTCCTGCTCATGTAGATGATGACTGGTCTTTAAAGGTTTCCAGAATTCAATTTGGGCATGAAGCAGATAATAAAGAGCATGACATAACTACTGGATGGAGCAGAATGCAATGAAGTGTAAACCTATGTTTTCAACATCACTTTTCTCACCAATACACCCAAGGTATCCCTGCAATTACATAAAATACTTAATACAAATACCATATTTGATTTAGATAATAATAAAAGCTGAGTTCATTTCAAATTATTTGAGCACCTAACAATTATAAGGTGGAGGAGGACAATTTTCTTCTGCCATCACTGTCCCACACATCCACTGCTGGGGTTCAAACATTTTTTGGAACATAAAACACATTGTCGCATGACCAAATTTTACTAATGTTTAACAGCAAGAAAAATTTGAGCAAAATGATCAATTTGCATTATGCAAAAGTCGAGAAATTCCTTTATAAGGAAATTACCGGCCGCAAAATAAATTATTTGTGGAGTGTAAAATTATAGTCAAATCTTGTTATATGACAATGCGTTTTACAACGATTTTGTATCCTGTAAAATATTTGGGCCCCAGCAGTGATCGGACAGAGCCACCTTTCGGTCAATGGTAGATATCTTATTGACCTCTGCCCTGCAAGAAACTACATACGAGATCCCAGTCTTTAGAAGCCAAAAGACTAAGTTAATTAGTTACCTAGATACGAGATCTAGGAGTACAAGGGCATTATAAGTATATGAAGTCAATAATAAGTATCGAAGCTTACCTCAGTCTTTAGAAGCGAAAAGACTGAGGTTACGAAGACTAGAAAGAGTGCTATTTAACTGAAAGTGTCCATAGTAAACTACACGGAGTTATAAGACGAAGTAACTACAATAGAATAAGTAATGAAAGCATATGGATTTGTGCTTCGGGCAGTTAGCACAAATACCTAGAACTACAAAGAAAGTTAAGTCAAAAATGAATAGCCACAAGTAATATATAGAGCAATATAATACGAAAGATTGAACGATACTTAATATATAGTGTGCCGGCACGAATATCGGGATCGAGACTAGGCGAGAAACACGACTTGATGGGGGCCCGCTGCAATTGGGATGTCACGGGGTTTGCTTATTCCAACATGCCCTAGGATAAAGCACTGCATAATACCGCCTTTCTTTCAACTGCGACACAGGGCATGGGATGGAGGCCGGCCGGCACCCATGTTTGCAATGGAAGATAGCGCTAAAAAATGATGAAGGTGCTTCTGATCTTGGTCCGTGCAGCGTGTGTTGGCGCTCAGGCCTCAGGTTCAGCACTTAGTCTTTAGCGATCAGTATTTACTGGGCGTGCATTCTTTCCTCTTATATCTGTGCTGTGATTTGAGCCTATATTCCAATCTTATGTTTATAGTGGAAAAATCTGTTCAATAATACCCCTATCCACATCTCAAGATTTCTTCTGTATCAAGTCCACTTCAATCGAATCAGGAAAGATGCCCTTTTGTTTGGTTTCGAATTAGGAAGCGTCACAGCAAGCTTCATGATCAGTGCGCTGGCGCTTATTCTCAAATGCTTTCACTTTGCAACTTCCATGTCTGACGCCGACAGCATCTCTCTCTTGACCAACATGTCGATCTCCAGGTCTTCATACGTTCAGGCTGATAGTCCTACTCATAGTGCACTTATCTCTTCCGAGGTGGAGGCCACCACCGACAATGCAACTCAGGAGCCAGGGCATCGCAGTAACAATGTTGTCAGAGGACAAGCCTTTACTCTGCCATCTCCTGTTATCAATACACGCAAGTTACTCACTCTCAGGCTTCCGACATCTTTGGGAGAAGATCAATATGCCATGGTACCATTTCCGGAGACATATGAGGTACAAATTTGGCCTATATTACAGGAGATAGCAATACGCATGGCTGATAATTAAACCCCGCCGTCAGAATGCAGTGCTTGCAGCTATAAGTTCCCTTGGAAGCTATATGTCCAATCCGTCTCCAAAAAACATCTTTCTCCGCTCTTCTATGAAGAATAGAGAAGGTGAATGGATCTGGGCGGTCATGGAGCCGCACAATTGGCGTTTGATAATGGATAATGCTGGCAATCTAGAAGTCGGAGTTTTTGAGAAAGAAGATAGGAGAAAAGATACAGCCGACGAACTAGCTTTTACCAGGGGAAAAATTGCCATTGTTTTTGGCTCCAATCACAAAGGCTTCGAAACGAAGTGGACTTTTTTTAGCATCGATGCTACAAAAATTTCTGAAGTGCTTATAAGACCTTCTATGGACAGACCCAAATCATTCCAAGTATGTTTATACTGATTTCTAAGGTTATATCAGGCTCACGGTTTGAAAATAGGAAGCCGTGATATTTGTGAAAGAGCTGAAAAAAAATGACCCTTTTCGAGGTGAAATTTCTTCTCTCATTTACACTATACTGCTGCTGATGGTATCGTACGATTGTGCAAGAATTGCGCCTGGCAGGTTAAAAATTATCTTATCTATTCATTTTAAATTGCTGATTCCTAAATTTTTAGATGTGAATTTGGACGATAAAGAATTTACATTTTATTCATTTGTTTCGAAGCGAGGAGACAAGGATACCACTGATTTTTGGACTGTCATGCCAGACATCGCACGTACAAATGATACTATTTGGCGTGCATGGGTGCCACAGCCACATCATATCTTGGGATTTACGATTCGCTAAACATAAATCTAGATAAATTTCCCCTGCGTTCTATAGTCAGTATCGTTAATAGTTTTGTTATATTGTTTCATGATATGCTTTCAATTCATATGATAAGACTTTACTCATCTACATGTATTCTGAAGGGGATCCATGGTCGACATGGCGATATTTGAGATGAATCTAAGGAAAGAGTACCATTGGTTTTTTGAAATATAGAAATAATTCATCTCTGCGATTTGTTGTTTGATAATAGCTTCCCTTGATTCCAGATCTTTAATTACTTTTTGTGCTCAACACCTAGGATGGCCTTGGCAACTGTGAGGACCTGCATGCTGCCAGTACGGGTAACGGGGTTAACAGGCTCTGGTCGTAGTTTATCCTCTATTTTGTCATCGTTTTGGGACTTCATGTCCGTACTCATTGAATTTTTTAATTTTTCCGTTCTCTCTCGTCAGTCCATTCTACAACCTAATAATATTGGATTATTTCTTGAGATAATCCACAGCGCAGATCGTTAGTGTCACACCACGACACACACATATCGATGCCCATATGTAAGGGTGTCAGATGATCTAAGAATGAACTATGGTAGCTTAGTCAAAGAATGCTCAAGTCCTCAGCAATTTTCATATCGACTCTTTCATGCTCGAACAAGTATCCTATAACTCATTACAAAATTGGTCAATGTTCCCAAAAACTGTCAGTCAGGAATCTGGAAACAACCCTGCTCTTAAACATCAAATCCAGGACGTATTTCACAAAGCATGGACTTCGTCGTCAACTGGGTCCGCATGACATTCCAAACTATGGCGGGTCAATGCTGTTAAAATACTATCTTTACAATGTAGAAAAATTTCACGTACTCAATTTGTCCAAAAGCCAGGGGATTAAGCACCTGGAGGGACAGGCTAACGGCAGTTGGTTGGATTCTATACTGAAAAAGATTCAACAAACCCTAAAATTGAAAGAGAACAATAAGGCTAACAATGGCGTGATAAATGCAAGAACGACTTATATATTGGCCTAAAATGATGAAAGTAGTATCATTTGGGAGACGCTCCTAGGAGCAGATAATTGATTCGACCGTGCGTGTACTGCCCTCAAACCTATCACACATGAGGATAAAGGTCGCGTTTCTGCAAATGACTGATACCTACCGAATGTCCATCGACGCCATCCCCGACTCCTGATGGCCTCTCACACGAGGGCTGAGTTTGCTGCTGAGAATATAAGACACCATCGCTCCCGTATCCCAAAGACAAAGAGCATTTTCGAATTGATTTATCGGAGTAGAATCGAGGTCATCGTCTTGCGGTTTGATTTCTCCTGTGCCACGCACGAATGGGAGACGGTTTGTCGCATAGTCTCCTGGATTTGAATGCAGCCAGGAAATAACGTATGGATCAGGTATCCTTTCACCAGGGGGAAAGATTTCGTTAGCCATGGCGAAAAAACGGTGTCTCCTTTCCTTCGATCGCTGATCCGCGACTGGCATCCGTGGACGCTCGATGAAGGTGGAGGTTGACGAGATGGAGGAAGGACCCGGGGAGATCTTTTGTGCTTCGGATATCGCTACAGAGATGAAATCAGAGTCAAGCCTAAGATATTGTGGAAAAGAGCTCGCTTTTCAGCTTAGCTGCTCGTTTCGCGGCGCTGGACGCGACTTCTACCTCCTTTTTGACTACCATTTCCTTGATTGCCTCCAAGACTTTAGAGGCTGAGACTTGAATACCAAGTTGGCAAGCGCAGCCGCGACGACATCGACTCCCACAACACCGAGGGACAAAGAAAGATTCGAAGATGAAGATGACATGATGGTTGAAAAGAAAGGAGAGTATGTATCTAACCTATTATGCGGTGTCCTGACGAAGCGCTCATCAATTACGTAATTTATCAGCCTTAGGCGTGCGTAACCGCCCACTTATCCGCCTATTCCCATCACAACCTCTCAGCACCTGCCTACCTCCTTGTACGTTCTCCCTACCTCTTCCTGATGCATAACTCAACTAATCTCTGTTTCCTTGTGTATCCAGCCACTCCTCCTCTTCCATATTCGAATGAAAAATCAGGCCAATTGTCCCGCCCTCGCCTCAAAGCTCACGCAGCCGGCGCATCTTCCGCCCCAAAGGTGCCGAGCCCCTCGAACAGTCCACCCCGTCCGTGCTCGACAGCGCCGCAGCAGTGATAAGAACCCTGCGTGATGTGGACGTAGGCCTTGCTGAGCAGGTTGTCGTCACCACCCTTGCTTCTGCCTCTGCTGCATTTGATCTTGGTGGGAAAAGGAGCGGGTTCGCGAGTCCTATTGGTTGCTTTTGCATTTCAAAAAGGGCTACCCACGTCTCTGACCAATGTAGCCCTCGCAAGTGGCAATCTAGAATAGATAACCAACTCACCGCAGGCGTACAGTAAGTCTTTTCCCTTCTCTCTATCGATATGATCCGTCAATGGACTCTTTCACATCAGGTATTATTCTATCGTTGGGTTTAGCTGGTCGTTTATCCAACCAGAGCAGCCTCTTCTGGTACCCAAACACTTGGACGATCGAATTAGTCGTGCTGCCATCACGATTAAGTCATCCTCTCGCCAAACCATCTCTTTCTGACTCTTCCTTTCTCCCTCCCTTTCTCCCTCCCTTCTTTCCCTCCTTACCTGAAACGTGTATCTCCCCAATATTCATTGACGATGTTTAACTGTTTTTTGGCATGAAAATTTATTCTGCTTGAGAGCATTCGGAGTTCTGACAGAAGCAAGAGAAGGAGGAAGAAGGGGCAGCGGACTTATGCCGTCTCGAATAATCCCCCCTTTTTGCGATTTGCCTGTCATCGTCGCCAGTACCATAATCCCATCTTAACCCACCGCACGGTCTGCACCCAACTGGACCGCAGTACCTCCATCTCGATATTCTTATGGCATATTCATTGCAGCCGCCACTTCCGCCTCTACTTGTTAACGCTCGCGAGATGGGAAGAGCGATCGCGTCGGTCGAGCTCAAGCCTCCATTCCATTATCATTTCATTATATGAAGGTTCTCACACCTGCTGACGTCTCTGCCGGTCTTCCTGCAGCAGCAGCAGCCTCTGCATTGCTTGGAAAGGCCGGAGCCGCTGCACTCTTGGTTTTATTGTTCCTTGCTGTCACCAGTGCATGCTCTGCAGAATTGATCGCCGTGTCTTCTCTGTTGACATATGATGTGTACAAGGTGCTGAGCCTATATATTCTAGTCTGATGTTACTATAACACAAAACTAATTTCCCTACCAGGCATATATTAATCCCAATGCTTCCGAGGCGCAAATACTGCGCGTGGCACATGCAATGATTCCATTATACGCTCTTATATGTGGAATTGCAGGCGTTATTTTCTTCTATATTGGTGTCTCCATGGGGTGGCTTTACGTGTGTTACTTTCTGTGTTCTGGTTAATGGTTTCTTACTAGATCGCACAGACTTTCATGGGCGTTATTCTTGGATCAGGTGTCGCCCCAATAGCATTGTGCATAACCTGGAGAAAGGCAAATAAATGGGGTTGCATTTCAGGTGCAATTATCGGGTTTATTGCAGGCATTGTGGCGTGGCTTGTTACCACATCTATGCTAAACGATGGCGTTATAAATATTCAGGTGAATTAATCGAATGTAAACTGCAGAAAATTCCTAAATAACATATATTCAGACTAGCGGAGGAGACTTCGAGATGTTGGCCGGAAATTTGGCTTCGATCGGGGTTGGAGCATTAATTTCCACAATTTCATCTTTATTTGTGAGCATGTCCTTATTATCCACAAACAACAACCCACAGGTATTTCTAGTGGCCGGATAATTTTGACTGGAAGTCGACTCGTGCCATCAATAAATCTTCTTGTCCTTCGGAGGCTTCTCGCTGTACCGAAAGACCTGAGAGTATACAGTCCCGCGATAAAGTCAAGATATGGGAAGGGTCTGATTCTATTGTCATAGAATCATTCAATTCACACCAATAGCACCAAGAGCTTAATCCCGCCACTCTTCAGGCTGCATTCAAATTCGCATCATGGTCGTCGCTTTCATTGGTGAGTTCCAAGTTTACTGTCTTTAATTTGCATAATATAACTCTCATACTCTTCGAAACTGCAGTTTGTCATATTGATCCTTGTGATACCTCTTCCGCTGTTTTTCTCGGGGGTCGTATTTGGGGCAAGTGGCCTGACAGCCTGGGTAATCATGGGAGTTGCATGGAACATCTGCTCTGTGATCACCGTCGTCATTCTTCCGGTCTATGAAAGCAAAGACGCCCTGGAGCAGATTATTATAGGAGTAACTCGAGTACGTTCATTGCCTCCGTTTGCATCAGCTGTCTTTCTGATTGTGTGGCTATCTAATCCAGGATATATTTTCCAACAGAAGAGAGAGAGAAGAGCATGTAAATCTTGAAAGAGAAATTCCCGCCTAACCGTGTTTTCTTCGCAGTGGAAGTAATATCAGACCGGGCTACTGTAGTAGTAGCGACAATTTAGGAACTCTAATATCATTTACGATATCTCTGGCCACGGTTGAGATCAAAAGTGAAAGAGGCAAAGATAGGGCCCGCTGCCAAGTACCGGTCGCAACTGAAGAGCATAAAGGGGATCTAAATCTAGACACGGAAGGAATAGATTGAAAGATGGGGCTTTAGACAAGAAGAACGAAAAAGAGACCGGGATTTGACATGCTTCGCCGTCATCGCTCGATGGGCGACACCAGGTAACACAATCATCTTCCTAGAGGCTACTATTCACATGTTTCACACCACTCTGAACACACTGTGGCAGTGTATCTAGGCAGACACATGACCGCGGGCATAGACATATGTCCGTACTGTATCGTAGACTACATCCGTACTATCGCGACCATCCCGAGCACTGCGATATGCTCTGGGCCACTCTACCCTGATACAACACTACCCACATTTTGCACGTCCGAAGCAGCATGAGATGAAGTCGTTTGCTATTGGTGCGCGGTGGAGATGGGACGCTGGAGCGACCAGTTCGAGCAGAAGTATGTACCGTGGTTATTTGATTCTCGACTGAAAAGCATGTGTTCAGAATCCCAGTCCCAAAATACCCAGGAGAATTTGATAATAACAAAGCAACCGCATAGGTGAACGAAGAGCTCTGACACCAACATGATAGGAAGTGTCAACACCTCTAAAGAAGCAGTCAAAATGGCAGACGAAGTGCAAACATGTTGTCGCTGCTGTTTACTTTACCTGCATCTCACGAATATGCACACTGCCGCATATCCCACATGCGAAGTAGCATTGGAAGAAGTCGCTCGTTGAGGGTGGAGATAGGACGCTTGAGCAGGCAGTTCGAGCAGGCGCACCGTGGTGACGTAAGTTTCGACGGGACTGGACTTCCCAGTACCGGTCCCTAGTTATCAAAAGAGAAACAGGTAGCAACGAAGCAACGCCATCATTACTTGGACGAGCAGCTGGCTGCCGCCCAACGGATACCTCTGACATTAATGTAATCAGAGTAGGGTTACCGAAGTTCAGTTCAGTTCAGTTCTTGACCCTTTTGTCAAGAACCAGAACTAGAACTGTTAGAAATTGCCCAAACCAGAACCAGAACCAGAACCAGAACTGACAGTTCTGAACTGGTTTGAACTGGAGAACTGTTTAAAAAATGAAAAAGCCCAAATATGGAATTTTTTCAGTCAAGTAAATTGCTAGCAAGTATTTCCCACCCATTACAGTTATTTAGGAGTGTTGGAAGTCAATCAGGCACATACAGCAAGTTGCCATAACAAGAATAATTCGAGCTTAGTAATATTGTTGGTAATTGTCTTAGCAAGCATTGACTCAGTAAATCATATTCTGTAGTTATCTAGAATATTGTAGAGTACTTGTATAGTAGTATATACGGACCTTTGTAAGAGGCCCAACCTATTAATCAGTTCCATCTTTTCACCACTGCAAAAACTTGATTCACAACAAGGAGACACTCAGCACAGCAGCCTGCATCTATTGCAGCATTATTTATACAAGCCTTAGACCCGTGCCTACAGCCTGCGCAAAATTTGCTCCGCTCCTAACACTTTGCACGCTTTCAGCATGGGTCATGGCTTGCCGGGGGCAAGCCCCCTGGACCCCCTGGTATGCAATGCTTAATCCCAGTTCTGCAGTGCAACTCTTAATCT
>JASFDD010000409.1:0-18601 GCA_036937055.1 Nidula microcarpa | reverse complement strand
TCTATATAAGCAAAATATTTCAAAGGGGTATGTAAGGGGTATGCGCAAACAAGCGGGGTTTCTCAATAGAATTATCCGAAGAGGACCATACAGCTAACCACAGACAGGCAGAAAGTAATATAAAAATAAATGGGATATACAAGTCTTAGGCTACATAAGTAAGAAACCTACAAGACACAGACGGAAGATAAGTGAGAGACTGTCAGATATATTAGTCAGGCTCCAAAGAAGAGAGCAAAATAGAAGAGAAAGGCACCAGCAAGACACCCTCCTGGAGAATAAATATGAATAAACATGCAATCGCTAGTAAGTGATGGCTGAAATATGAGCAAACCAAGAATCGGACCGAGAAATGAGCTAAGAGTAGCCATCCTGGATGAGATAAAAGCTTGAGGACAAGGAATGAAAAGGGTAACAGGGATTTTGCCCCCGTTCTTTCACAATGCAATCTGCAGTAACAAGCTCTTCAGCTCCTGCAACACTAAGTCAGAGATACAAGCATATTCCAGTTTGGTTTTGAAGTTAGAGGTGTTAGCTAGAGCTAGCAACTTGAGAGTGAAAACCACCATATCTCCTAACCTAAGAGAGAGACAAACTGAGTACCATACAACAAAGTCAAGGACTAAGTCCTGGATTTGAGAAGTCTGAGGGACAGGAAGACCATCCCTTTTGGCTTGAATAGTAAAAAGTACAATTTTCAGGAGAAAGGAAGACCATCTCCTGGAATATTCACCCAAAGACAGAAGGAAGACCACTGTGCTTTGGGGAATTAAAGAGGGAAAGGAAGACCATCCCTATCTAATTTTAGAGGGACCATTAGTATCTGTAAGGGAAGGAAGACCACCCTTGTAGATTTAAGCGATTTATATTGAGAAGCGGTCTATCTCCACTTAGAACAAAGTGACCTTGCAAGCTCTAGAGACAGAAAGACCATCTCAAAGAGTTATAGCTAGATAAGTGAAAAGGAAGACCATTTACTGTATCTAGCTAGCATAGTGTCAGACATCACTTTACCTTACCTTGTGCATTTTGTATCGCATTTTTGAATACTATCTCACTTCAGGCTTGCCCCCAATGAACTTAAGAGGTAGTAACCAGTCTGTAGGACAGCAAAACGATTTTATAGTCATTCTACTCTACAGACTACATCACCTTTTCAAGCTGTATCCATGAACCTGTTGAATGGATTTTCAAAGACATTTCAAGTGAATTTTCATTCCTCAATTTTGCTGTGAACCAGCAGGTTCTACAATCTCCATGTGGCCTTCTTTATCTTGTAGCAATATTATTTGACAATGCACATACTATACTACACTATCTCCAAATTCCTCAGTACTTGACTGCACACTGCCAACCCTATTGAATACTTCCAAGGTGGTCCAATTGATGATGAGATGTTGGATGAGTGGGCACTATCATCAATGTGGGGGGAAATCAAAGTTCCTAAGGACATTGAGGAGGAGAACAATGATTGGTATTATGGTCAGCAAGAAACTTTGACATAGCAATAGTAGATGTAAGATGACTTACTTTCAATTATTCATGTTGTGTACAGGGAAAGTGATCAAGGCCTGAGTAAGAGGACTGTCTACTGGCTGGGAGTTATTCTGCTGCTGTTGAACAGAAGTACTGAAACTATTAGCAAGATGCTTGTGTCAAGACCTGAACATGGCCAGACATGAAAGACAATATGGCCAAGGTGTGAGTCCAATGATACCCAAAGAGTAGCTAGACAATGTAGGATGTTGGCTTCAGCTTATGTGCTGTGCCTCCCACTATCCTAGTTCTGTATTTATAATAGACTGCTAATGAGGACTGAGTTCAATATAGATAACAAGAGCTCAGCTTGTCATTGAGAAACAAGAATTCAGTCAAAGGTTGGCCAAGGGTTGGCAAGAGTGGCTGAAGGATTGGACAAGAGGTTGAGAGAGTATAGAGTGAGTATCAAGCCAGAAAGCAGATTGACAATGCAATGAGCAAACTAAAGAACTACAACTTGAATACTACAACTTATATACTATTCCTAGAGATAAGTTATCTGGTACTAAGTCTAATGAAGATATAGGGAGCATATGGTGTAGAGGTCAGGCTGTGTCTACAGCATGGAGAGAGAGTCAGATGAGCAGGGAAATGTATGGAGACTGAGATGGATACCTAGAAAACATTATGGACATAACAGATAAGGAACTTGAAAGAGACTAGTATAAAATGGAGACTCAATGCAGAATATCTGAAACATGTAGTCAGCTGTGACTCAGCCATGAGGACTTAGGATTGTGGTGAGTTGGCATGTGACAAGGTGGTGACAGGTGATGGCTGGAACAGGATATGACAGCTTGAAGGACTGCTGAAGGTGCTTGTTAGTCTCAATGCTCTCCTGGTGAAGAAGCATTGTTTGCTCATGATATTCATCATCACAAGCCTGTGCTTCTTTAAGAGCTTGGTGGTCAGCTTACAAATGCTTTATCATTGCATCATGGACAGCACTAGCAGCAGTGCAATGAGGGACCTTGCTTAACAATCCTCCTGATCCATTCTCTTTCTCATCACCAGAGGAATCAGAGACTTGCCTCCTACAGTATTATCATAAAAAAGAGGAAGGCATGAAGAAATTTAACATGTACTTTTGACCCCATTGACCCTGCTTTTCCTGTATTGTTGTTGAGTCCAAATTTGCAACATTGCATAATTTCTGGCAAGACACAAGACCATGCATGGATGCATTACACAGTTCAGCTCCAGCCTGCTTTTTGAGGGCAAACTTTGTCTGGGCCTGTGCACCCAATGTCTTGATATTCTTGGTATGCAAAGTGAAAAGATTGTATAGCTGGGTCATGAGCTACATGCACAAAATGAGTCAGACAGAAAGATGTCAGTATAAAAGAGATACATACCTTTTGTCAAGACTTGTTCCCAAAGGTGAATAGGAACTAGAGGATGTAGGTTATGATAGTGCCACATCAGAAAATGTTGGAAGTAACGTTGGAAGAAGTTCTGACTGTAACGCTACAAATAAGAACCATTGGCTTCAGCTTATGTGCTGTGCCCTTCCAGTTCTTATGGGTTCTAACTTAAATGTGGTCCACATGTCAGAAGAAAGTACTGCAGGGTCAGAAAGTTGTCGGAGATGACTTGGGGGTTTGACAACTAGAGACTAAATCTAGTGTCAAGAGCAAGATAAGACTAGTCAATGTAAGTCAACTAGAAGGGAAGTTGGAAAAGATTCAGAGGTCAGAAAGTGAAGAGACTTAGAACTTAGTTGGAAGACTAGGTGGGATCTTAGTTGATATTTGAATTGCAGATACAAGACCAGAACTAGCTACTTAAATATGTGGGTAGTTAATTGTATAACTAATTGGGGAAAGGTAACTAGTAACAACAGAGTCATAATAAGATGAGGTATCATAATAAGTATCAGAAGTTGTATCTCAGAGTCAGACGGATATCAGAAAGGTACATAAGAGAAATATTGCTCTGATAGGAATCAAGGTATCGTCAAACATGGAAATGGTAACAAGGTGAATGAGAAACAGGGTATTGTGGTTATTGGAAATATTGGAAAAGGGTCAGAGAGTAATGGAAAAGTATTGGAAGTGTAGTCTGGGTTTTGGTATATGACAGTATTCCCTCCTTAAGGCTGAGCCATCAAGGCCTTTAAGGTTTTCAGAGATAATCATGGATCTTGGAGTTAATTTGTGTGGTGTTGGTATAAGAGTTGGGAACTAGGATGTGGAGATTTTCATCCCTCAATACTCACCCATATCACCATTGCTGGTAACACCCTCTACAATATCTTCCAAACAATGTCATCCTCCGATGAACTCTCCAACACCAAACTCATTGCACAGGAGTTGGCAAAACTCACATACCAGACTCAAGGAATCCAAGAGGCAAGACATTGTGCAGGAGGAGCAGAAGCAGAAGGAGGCAGAAGAACAATGTTGGAGGGAGGAGGAAGCTTGGAAGGCATTGGAGGCTAAGAGCAAGGGCAAGGGGAAGGTGAAGGAGGTTCTTTGGAGCTGAGCATCACCTTGCTTCCTGTGCTGGAAGAAGGGTCAAGAGTGTGCTCCACATACTCCAAGCTAAGTTTTATTCCTTATGATTTTTTTTCCCATATTGACTTGTTAGTAGTGGTAGACAAACTGTGAGCAAGACATTGTGTCACCACTGCACAGAAAGCAAGCAGAAGTGCTGCATGACAGAAGAGGAGTTCAAGAAACCATCTCGGAGGGTCAGCAGAAAGGAGGATCAGGGTGTGGGGCTGTCTTGGAAGTGTGGTCAGACAATGGTGGTGGAGTTGGAAGAGGAGGTGGATTTGGCAGAGGATTTGCTGAAGAAGAAGAAGGCACATACTATGGGGCCTTTGGAAAATGGTATCAGAAAGGTGGAGATCGAAGGGATTCAGAAGGAGGTGTTGAGGATGGTGGACACAATTGAGGAGCTGGTAAAGGAGACAAAGAAGGCAAGGATGAGTTTGGATGGGGTGATTGGGATGCTCACACATGTGCTTGAGGAGTGTTGGAAGGTGGAGATCAGGTTGCATGCATGCCGTATTTGGGCAGTCACACGTATCAACCCAACTGACTGGTGGCAGCAACTGCCATTGGTAGTTGCAACAGAATGCTCAGAATCAAGCTATACACCATTGGAGAGGTTGGAGAGTCTGGAAGCAGTGGAGACAGAGGCAGAGGGAGAGGAAGTAGAGACAGGGGAAAAGTCAGAAAAAGAGTTGGAAACAGAGGCAGAAAGATTGGAGGAAATGGAGGTGGACAAGGAAGGGGAAGATGAGCAGATGGGTGAAGAGGAAGCTGAGGCTGTCCCTCCTTCTCAAATGCTAAGGCAGTAGTTGCAAAGATGTCAGAAGCAAGATCGGAAATGGCAGAAAAACTTTTTGTATATAGTAGTTTTCTTGATAATTGTTTTCTTGGGCCTTGAAATAGTGTGAACAAGAGAATCAAAGTGAATGTAAAGGTCCAGGCTTGTTTGGATATGCTGTGTGAAAGTTGGAGACTAGTTCTGCAGCATGATCTAACTCAGAAGCCAGAAGCCAAGAGAATTCTTTGTTGGTGTCTTCATGGCCTAACCATCAAACTTGGTATTGAAGTTTACAGACTCATTGTCTGTCTATCTTGGAGTCAACTATTTCAGCTAATTTGTATTTGGGTTCACCATTGATGTGAACTGGTGGCAGGGGTGTTTTCAAGCAATTCAGAATAGTGTTCAGTGTCACAGGTTTGAGCATAGATACATGAAATACTGGATGGACCATTCACATGTTCTCAGGTAGCTGGAGAGTAAATGAATGAGAACCAGCCTGAGCAATGATTTTTTAGGGACCAAGGTATTTTTCCAAGAGTTTCTTGGATGGCTGAGTAGTTTGGAAGAATTGTGCTTTGACAAAAACCTTTTGTCCAACTCAGAAATTTGGAGGGGGTTTCCAACATGCATTGGCAGGTCCTTGATAGTGTCACTGAGCTTCAGCCATCTCAGTTCTAAGCATTTGGTGTACATCGTCAAGATTCATGATGAATTCACAAGCTCAAGTGGAAGCAAGGTCTCATTTGGGATGAATAGCCAGGTTCAGGTTGTAGCCTTTATTGGCAAAAAAAGGAGAAACACCAGTCATAGCGGCAGGAGCATTATTGTAGGCAAACTCTGCAAGTGGAAGAAGTTCCAACCAATTATCCTGTAATAGATGCAGATGTATTATTCTAGTGTTTGATTAGTTTGTTTGGTCTGGCTGTCACCTTCTGGGTGGTAACTGGAAGTAAAGTGTAGGTGCATGTCAAGTGCTTTTCTGAGGGATCAGAAGAAGTGGGAAACAAACTCAGAACTCCAGTTAGAAGTAATGCTCAGGGACACCATGCTTGGAGAAAACATTGATGATGAAGAGTTGTGCTAGCTCTGCTGAAGTGACTGTGTCATGTGTTGGACAGAAAAGAGCCTGTTTAGTGAGTCAGTCAACAATCACCAGTATTGCATTGTAGCTGGAAGATGGGGGCAGTTTCTCAATGAAATCCATAGAGATGGAATTCCACCAAAGTTCCAGAATTGGAAGCTGCTTGAGGAGCCTGTAAGGCTTGTGACACTGAGGCTTAGAGCACATACAAGTAACACAAGATTTGCAATAGTTCTTGACATAATCTCGGAGACCAGGCCAAGTATACTCGCATCAGATGAGTTCTGAAGTCTTGTTTTGCCCTAAATGTCCAGAAAGAATGTGATCATGTTTATACTGAAGAACACAAAGTCATAAGTCGTTAGAATCAGGGACATAAATTCTGTTGTCAAGTTGTAGGAAACCACTGGGGTCAACTGTCCAGTGGCCTTCAAGAGCAGAAAGATGATCAGAAGCAATCAGATCAGAAGCTAGAGTGGAAAGGATATCACTGTGAAGTGTTTTGACATCCATAATAACTGATGTGCATAATACTGGAACAAAGAGTTTGGTAGCTTGGAGAGATGATTTGAGTTGTTCTTGTGAAAACAATGGTCTGAAGTTATGTGGATTGACTGCTGCATAGTTGTTATTCCCCCCTTTAGGGTAGATGTCCCATCATCTAGTCAAAGCATTGGGCTTTGTTCTGAGTTGTCCAGGTTGAAAGTGTATAATGAGATTGAATTGTGAAAGATACTCTGACCATCTGGCTTGCCAGTGAGTAAGTACCTTGGTAGTAGAAAAGTATTCCGAATTCTTGTGATTGGTTACAACATTGATCAGAAGTTTGGAGCCTTCAAGGTAATGGCACCAGATGCGGAACACTTCAAAAATTGCAAGCAATTCCTTGTCACAGGTATCATAGTTGAGCTCAGAGATGGAAAACATTTGGGAGTGGAAAGCAACTGGATGAATTTCACCATTGGAAGTAACAATGGAGAGTATGGCAGCAAGAGCATAGTTGGAAGCATTGGTTTCAATAATGATTTGTGAATCCAGGAGCCAGTGAGTAAGAATAGGAGCTGTAGTAAAGGCTTTCTTAAGTGTATTGAAAGCAGCATGACAGTCATCAGAGAAATCCCATTGGATGCCTTTCTGAGTGAGTTGGGTGAGCGGAACAGTGATGTTGGAATACCCAAAAATGAACTAGCAATAGAACTTAGCAAATCCAAGGAAAGACTGTATGTCTTTCACTTTCTGTGGTTCAGGCCAGTCCTGAATAATCTTGACTTTGTCCTGGGACATTGTAAGACCTGTGGAAGAAAAGATGTAGCCTAAGTATTCCACATGATTTGAATGGAAGTCACATTTGTTGGCTCAGGCATAGAGACCATGTTGTCAGAGGTGTTTAAGGACTTCTCAAACATGTTTCCAGTGTGTCAAGACCTGAACACAGCCAAATAGGAAGAACAATATGGCCGAAGTGTGAGTCCAATGATACTCAAAGATGTACTAGACAATATAGGACATTGGCTTCAGCTTATGTGCTGTGCCTCCCACTATTCTAGTCCTGTATTTAGAATAGACTTGATAAGAGGGCTGAGTTCAATATAGGTAACAAGAGCTCAGCTCATCAATGAGAAACAAGAGTTTGGCTGAAGATCAGCCAAAGGTTGGCCGGAGTGGCCAGAGAATTGGACAAGAGGTTGAAGAGTATAGAGCAAGTATCAAGCCAGGAAGTGGATTGATGATGCAATTAACAAACTACAGAAGTACAACTTGAATACTACAACTTATATACTATTCCTAGAGATAAGCTATTGACACTAAGTCCAATGAAGATATACGAAGCATGTGGAAGTAGAGGTCAGGTTGTAACTAAAGTGTGGAGAGAGTCAGATGAACAGAGACTAGTTGGAGACTAAGATAGCTAACTGAAAGGTTTTGTGGAAATGAAAGATAAAGAACTTGAAATGAGACTAGTGTGAAATGGAGACTCAATATGGATATCTGGAATGCTAGTCAGCCAGATGTGGCTGACACAGCCGAACCTCAGCCACAAGGACTTGGGATTTGTGGCAAATAGGAGTGTGACGGAATAGTTACACGTAACAGCTGAAACAGGATATGACACAGTGTTGCAAAATGTTGTTGGAGTAAATAAGAATGTCATCAAGATAGATGGTAATGCAAACATCTAATAGATCTTGAAATATGTTGTTCATGAAATGCTGGAAAGTGGCTGGGGCATTGGTAAGACCAAATGGCATAACAAGCCATTTGAAGGAGCCATAGTGAGTTTGGAAGGCTGTCTTCCACTCGTCATCTTCTGCTATGTGGACAAGATGATAAGCATGTTGGAGATCTATTTTGATATAGATGCAAGCTTTCTGAGGACTATCAAGGAGGTTGGAAATCAAGGGAAGTGGATAACAATCCTTTTTGGTGATCTGATTCAGACCACAGAAATCAACACAAAGGCATAGAGAGCCATCCTTCTTCCAGACAAAGAGGACAGGTGCACCATGTGGGGATTGTGAAGCATGGATGAAACCTATGGCTAAATGTTTGTCAATGAACTCATGCAAAGCTTGAAGTTCTGATTGAGAGAGAGAGTAGACTGTACTGAGAGGAGGTGAAGAGCCTTCCTTGAGGTTGATCTTTAAGTTGTAAGGGTGATGCAGAGCAAGATTG
Source organism: Nidula microcarpa (assembly GCA_036937055.1). Lineage (NCBI taxonomy): Eukaryota > Fungi > Basidiomycota > Agaricomycetes > Agaricales > Nidulariaceae > Nidula > Nidula microcarpa. The sequence goes on along the minus strand of JASFDD010000409.1, from coordinate 10,029 downwards.
TCAGCTCTGATTTTACTAAAAATGTCAGAGAAATCATGATATTCCTGTGGAATGGACAATAAGTCCACTGGAGCCTCAGAAGCAGAAGCAGAGAGCCTGGAAACTGAAGGTTGTGAAAGTTGAATTTGGAAGCTTTGAGAACCCTCTAGACAACATGCACACATAAAAGCAGCTGCATTAATCAGAGAGATCTGGGGAGCTTTCTGAGGTTTGGAAGCAGACAGAGGTTCCACTGGTGTCAGAAAGCACTCGGGCACAGTAAAGACACAAGTGGTCAACATCAGAGTTGGATTGGTCTCAAGCACAGGGGTTTGGAAAGCGAGATGACTCAATGACCAGTCAATCAATGGATTGTAGTAGGCAAACCATGTATATCCAAGAACCAATGAACAAGAGGAATTGAGCAGGGTAACATAACATTCAATAGTCATGCATTCACCAATAGGAAATTGGACAGGAAGATGTACTACCTCGGTGATATAAGTATTTGAGGAGCCATCAAAAAGTTTCAGTTCAACCAGAGGTATAGTAGCATTTCATAGAGTGTTTTTTCGAGCAAGTTTAGTATTGATGAAGCAATGAGAGGAGCCAGAGTCCACAAGTATTCAAAGAAGAAATTGAGAGTCAGAAATATCAGAAGATGTGAGCTGTAAAACAAGAGAATTCAGATTGGAAAGAGCAGACACATTGAGTCTGAACTCCTTAGATGCACAGGTGAGTTCAACACAGTCCTCAGTCAGGTGAGTTCAATGCAGTCCTCAGTCTGTGCAGAGCACTGAGGACTGCTCTCTATTTTTCCTAGCTCTTAGAGCCAGAAGAAGAGGCATCCTTACTCTTGTTGGAAACGGTAGCTGCACAAGCCTTAGCCTTAGTGGCAGAAGCAGCAGCCTTGTTACAATCCTTAGCCATGTGTCCAGATCCTCCACAGAACATGCAGAGATTATTGTTGAAATGGTGTTGGCACTCCTGAGAGGTCAACTTTCTGTCTTTTCCAAGTTTTTTGGAAAGGTCTGGCTTTTTTGGAGTAGGTTTGGATGAAGATGAAGATGAGGAGTTGTTGTTATTTGAGGGTTTATTGTTGCCAGTATTGTTGTTTGAGGTTTTAGACAAATTGGACTGCTGCTGGTTATTATTACCAGAAGACTTCTTGCCCTTGTCAGAAGACTTTTCTGATTTGGCAGTAGTGTTGTCAGTGTGGGATTTCTTGCACTGTCACTCCCAGTACCAGGCATCAATAGTCTGCACAATCTCCTTCATCTCAATAAGCAGGATAGGTTTTCCAGTCTGGGACATAATATCCTTAATACGATCTGGAAGTCCTTTGTAATAGTGGTGGTGGAGAGCACTGGCATCCCAAGGGGTCTTAACTGCTAGACAGTTGAACTTGATGTTGTATTTAAGAATGTGCTGGTTATCACACATGTGGAGATTGTCAAGCTCTTCTTCCATGTCTCCTGCTGGATCAATAGTACCAAAATCTGTTTGAGTGAACTGACAAATTCTAGCCAGTAGTTGGTGAGGTTGTCAGAAACTATAGCAGGCTCAAACCAATCAAGGGTTGTCCCTTGAAGGTAGGATAAAGCAAAATTGATCTTGGCAGAATTGTCAGAATACAGGTTCTGATTGTTGCAGAAGTAAATTGCGCACTGTAAAAGGAATGGGGCAAGCTTTTTTGGGCTGGAACATCATAATTGTCAGGTTCCTTCACCTTAGGCTTGTCAGATCTTGAGGTGTCTTTCTGATGAATGGATCTTGAGAGTTGTCCAAGTATGCAAACTAAGTCTGGGTTGTTGTCGGGGATTTCATTGAAAGAGGGGTAGTCATCCCCATCATCTGGATCTTCAGGATAGCCACCTGGGCCACCTGGATTTCCATCATTGCCATTGGGGTTTCCATTGTCATCACCAGGCAGACCAGGTTTGCTGCCAGGTGGACTGGAAGGATTACCCTGAGGCAGAGAGTGTAAGGTCTGACTCTGTTTGGCAGAAGGTGCACAAATTTCACATTCCTTGCCTTTTTGCCAGACCCAGAAGCCATCAGAGGCAAAGTTAGAGTAGCACAAGCAGCAGAAATGGCACAAGTTGCAGGATGGTTTGTGAAAGCCATATTCTGATGAGACTGAGTGTGTGCTGTACAGATTTGAGCAGGGGTTGTAGTCAAGAGAGTGCAAACCATAGATGAGAACTTGGAAGTGAGAATTTGAATATACTGTCAAGACTCATTCCCAAAGGTGAATAGGAACTAGAGGATGTAGGTTACAATAGCACCATGTCAGAAAATATCAGAAGTAACATTGGAAGAAGTTCCAACTGTAATGCTACAGATAAGAACCACTGGCTTCAGCTTATGTGCTGTGCCCTTCCAGTTCTTATGGGTTCTAACTTAAACATGGTCCACACATCAGAAGAAAGTACTGCAGGTTGGAAAGTTGTCAGAGATGACTTGGGGGTTTGACAACTAGAGACTAAGTCTAGTGTCAAGAGCAAGAGAAGACTAGTCAACATAAGTCAACTAGAAGGGAAGTCAGAAAGGAGTTGGAGGTCAGAAAGTGAAGAGACTTAGAACTTAGTTGGAAGACTAGGTGGGATCTTAGTTGATATTTGAATTGCAGATACAAGACCAGAACTAGCTACTTAAATATGTGGGTAGTTAATTGTATAACTAATTGGGGAAAGGTAACTAGTGACAACAGAGTCATAATAAGACAAGGTATCATAATAAGTATCTGAAGTTGTATCTCAGAGTTGGACAGATATTGGAAAGGTACATAAAAGAAATATTGTTCTGATAGGAATCAAGGTATTGTCAAACATGGAAATGGTAATGAGGTGAATGAGAAACAGGGTATCATGGTTATCAGAAATATTGGAAAAGGGTTGGAGAGTAACAGAAAAGTATCAGAAGCATAGTCTGTGTTTCAGTATGACACCTTTACATGCTTGTCAACTTCATCATCTTGTCTTGCAGGCACTTCCAGTTCTGTTGATGGGAATGCAGCTGCCAGTGGTTGAACTACCCTGCAAGAGCTTCTTTGAAAGCTCATTCCAAGCATTTGTGGTTTCACATCCATGTTTTGCTTCAAAAGGGTGAAGGGAATAAACCTCCAAGATGAGGAAGCAATCTTCCCAGGATTTCCAGTTCTTCTTCATCCTGTTCTGGCAGCAAGTTGGGTCAGAGGGCTCTTCTTCATTATCAGATGACAGTATCAAATCTACCAAGGCTTTTTCATAGGTAGAAGGTGCTTTGTGAGTAGGGGATAGAGAATGAGTGGGGTGGGATTGTGACAGTCAGATGCAGGAAGATTTCCAGACTTGCATTCCCAAGATGAAGATCTCCAGGCAGAGTTTTGAATGTCCTCAGTGTTGGTTGAGCTCTTGTTCTTCCTTTGTTGACATGCTTGTATTGGCATTCTGGTAGATGAGTGTCTGTAGAGGGTATCATAATAATTGTGGTAATTTACAGATTTTATAACACTGAACAGACTGTATACATGTTGATGCATCACCCCACTAAGAGTCTTGCACTGCAACAGTGATATCACACAGTGTGATCACTGTAATGTCATCTCACATGGTGTGTGGCACCACAATGACTCTAATCACTGTAAGAGATGACACTAAAGTAATATTAATGTGGTTGTTTTATAAGGCCTTATGGCTCAGCTGTTACATTGCTGTCTTTCATTGGTTTGCCACTCAGTCAAGTGTTTGATTCATGTGGTGTACATAATTAATTAATTGCCAAAATGGATTGTTTAAGCAGTGTTTAAGTTTAAACATTTTTAAGCACCAGTTTCATTTAAGCATGTTTTAATATTCCCTTACTGGCCAAATATTCACAGGTCCAAGTTGCTTAAAAGTGGTTATTTAAACAAAAATCAATGTGTCTGACATTGTTTGTTTAATAAAATCTCATGAAATGTCATAAGATTTGGCCAATAAGGGAATATTAAAACATGCTTAAATGTAACTGGTGCTTAAAAATGTTTAAACTTAAACACTTCTTAAACAATCCATTTTGGCAATGAATTATGTACACAACATGAATCAAACACCCAACCGAGCAGCAAACCAATGAAAGACAGCAATGTAACAGTTGAGCCACAAGGCCTTATAATATAACCACATTAATATTACTTTAGTGTCATCTCTTACAGTGATTAAATAGTTTGGTGCAAAAGTCATCCACATGTGTATGTCTTCTATACACTTACATTACCTATCAAATGGTCTGCTATAACATATGTTTAAACAGTGCTTATAAATGTTAAAGTTTAAACAGAGCTTGAGAGCAAGTTTCAAATTGGAAATGTGCAATGAATACAACCATGTGTGCAACAGAGGTTAGAGTGTACTACAATTAAGTTCCTGTAAGAGTTAATGCAATAAATTAATGGTTAGTATAGCACCTTCATAAGCCCTTCTGGCTCAGTGGTTATATCAATGTATTATCTGCTCCTCAATGTTACTTAAAAGTGTTTATTAAACAAAAGTTAATGTGCGTGACGTTGATCGTTTAATTAACTCTCATGAATTTACAGCTTATATAGCTTGTACTCGACGGTAGCATCGCCTCAGCCCGTATTTACGCTGAGTCGCTGACTGAGATGAGTACTCTACCTCGTTACCTTTTGTTATTCCCTTACTGATTATCCTGTGTAGACTTCTTTATTCCCATGGGTAGTCTACTGCATTATACTATTAGTCCGTTCTTACACTTCTTTGTTCCTATTGTCTGGCCGGAAAAACCATCTGTAGAAATCAATAGAAAGAGCTAAATAAAGTCCCAGCTCCCAATGTGACGATGGGCCTGAAGCCGCGCATTGAATCAAGCCTTCCATTCTGCATACTTCTGCAACAATTCGGCTGTAATATGTCCAAAATTTACCGCCGGAGATACTAAACATGCTCTAGAAGAATTTAAACTGGGGAACGCATCTTGGTTTGCCGACATGTTGGAATAAAACTCGTGAAGAGAAAGAGCGGAGACATCGGGGGTTGCGGAATCTGTTTCTGCAACTTTTTCAAGCTCTCGAAGCCATTCGCTCATAGGAATGAACTGGAGTGGAAGCCTGCATGCCTTGGCGAATAGATCATTAATGGTGCTCCAGGGAGTGCTTGTAGGGTTCTCGAGGTGATAGTACGTGAGTGAAGTGGATGTGTCGTGGAAAATTAAATCAATGATACATGCTGCTGCGACATCTGCAGGGAGCCATTTCGTTGCCTATGATTATGCGAGTTAATTATAGGTTTTGATGATGTTATAGCGAAGACATATACACACCGGAAGATCATTCGGCATTTTACCTAGCTTCATACTTGCACGGAATAATCGTGGGACATATTCTGATGGCGTCCAATACCCACTTATTGTCGACCCAGATAATTGTCCGGAACGAATAACAGTCGCGCGGAGACCGCGCTGTGAAGCAGAGTCAATGATTCTCTCAGCAACATATTTCGATTCTGCATATCCCTCGTCACCAGCCACGGAGGGATCATCGAAAGGCTGCTCTGGGATAGATGCAGATCCGCGGTATTCAGAGACAGCGCCAATGGAGGAAATAAAGACGAAATTAGGTGGCGTTTTCTGTGTAGATAACATGGCGAGATCTATGAGATGGCGTGCTCCCGTAAGGTGCGTCCGCTCGAATCGTTCTAGAGGCCAGTTGAAGTTGAGTTCCCAGGCTGTGTGGACTATGTGCGTCACTCGAGATCGTAGCTGAAAAATCAGAATTTCTGTCAATCGTGAAAGAGTGTAAATGAATGAAACGACACGCACTTCTTCAAAAGCTACCGAGTCCAAACTGAACATCGGAAGAGAAATATCTACTACCAAGCAATGGAGTTTCTTCTTGTATCGAATTAGCGAGTCTTTCTGAATCCCGCGTTGCTGGCATATTTCCATATGTCGATCAAAAGGAAGGCTCGACGAGGCGCGGTGAAAGCAGTACAAGTGGCTTATATTATCCCGTTGAAGGAGTAAGTCTAGCAGGTGCGCGCCAAGATTTCCGGTTCCACCAGTAAGAATAATTGCAGAGCCACCGGGAGATGAACTCCATTCTTGAGTGAACCTCTCAATGCATGAGTTAATGCGTTTCTTCTTAGATTCGGCAGCGGATTCGATAGCTACGCGTTTTGAAAAGCCTAATGCGAATGAGGACATCTTGCTAATGGATGGATACATGTGGACGAGATTGCGAGGTAGTGTTTGAATGTTTGAGCCCAGACTCGCAAACATGGGTACCAAGCCGGCACGTATCGTGATGGCATGTAAAGAATCAATTCCTGCATATACACCGCTGTCAACGAGAATGTTTCGGAAGGAAAAGGCCGTAATTTACCGGTATCAAATAAGTCGTCATCGTCGTTGACTTCCTTCACTGTCACTTTCGTAACGACCTTGCGGACATAGCGGAGAACGTCTCCAGGAGAGGAAACTTCAGGGACCGGCCCACTGCTCGAAGGATTTCCCAATTCCGCGCTTTCATACGCTTGGTCAATCTCGGGAGCATAAAGCAGCAGGGTCTCCTTTTGCTTGACTGTCCCTTTATCTGCTAATGGGAATGGTTTCTCCTTAGCAGCGACGAGGACCATCTGGCGAAGAAGGCGTGAATGCGTTGGAACGATGCTATTTGTGTGTTCTATCGTGGGCCAAATGGCAGCCAGATATGATTCTTTATCGAGAGAGTGTCCGGTCAAAGAGGGGCCTAGGAGAACCCCGTTGAAGTATTTTCCGGCGCCGAATACAATAACGGTGCTGATGAGAGGATCTCTGAGCAACAAGGATTCTGATACATTCTCAGGGGTAAATTGTCATTAAATATTTGCTTTGCATACCGATTTGGCCGCTGTCAGTTTTTTCGCCATTGCTTAGAACAACCTGTATAGAATAGCCGTTATATCATTTTTCATAAAGTAGAGGCGGCCGAAGCTCACGACGTGATCTTTTCGCCCATAATACTTCCATAAACCTGGAAATAGTTAGATGAAGAATACAGCTCTAAAATTATCCTGACGCACCTTTTTTTATCGGATGTGGTTCCCAAAGATCGCTGGTTCGATATCCAACTGGTTGCTTGCAATTCAAGACCGACGGAGCGCCTCCTGGTCCTGGCTAGACAGACATATTTAATCAATGTATGATGGAGAGGAAAATCCACGCACCGATACGACTAATTCTTTCGCAGTTGCATTAGGATTATCTTGATTAGGCAAGAAGTTGAACGTATAATGTCCTTCGATGAAGCAGCAATACCGCCAGTCTTCGCCCAAAAAGTCCAACTTGGTTAAGAGCATGGTTTCTGACCTGAATGGACAGTCACAGATATTCATCTGGGAGGATTAATTTGAATACTCACGAGCCGTATGCATTCACTAATTTGACACCATGATCGACTAGAGCTTCCGCAGCTTTCTGCGAAATTGGGGCACCTGAATATAGAATCCGTTTACATCTTTTCAGTTGTTCTATCTCTACATCCCCCAGATCAATGATTTCTTCAAGAATTATTGGTGGAAGAAATGCAAGCGGGGTAGGAAGTCGTTTAAGGTGCCCAGCAACAGAGAGACCATTGAGCGTATGCTTCATATTGACGAAGACAGGCGTTATTCCAGAACTCATAGGCCAACGAGTAAACGAATATACGCCCATTCCCTACGTAGATGGCGGTATAGTGTTAGTAAATATAAACACTGTGTTACTTTGTCAAATGACTGTTGCTCACGTGGAAAAGCGGGAGAGGGGTATATACAGTCGAACCTGCATAGCCAGCCCCCGGGTGCATAGCCAAATCCAGAAGAAAACGTCTGTGCGTACATGGGATAGGTTTCGGATGACCTATCCATATGTGAGAAGTGAGAAGATGGAGTATTATGAGATACGATACCTTTCGATCCGCTACTATGAATATATATAGCGACTGTGTCCAACTCGGCATCTGAAGGAGGTTTCGAACGTGGTGTATATGTAGGAATTTTCCAATCGCGGATAGATATTATGTTCCGTTCCTTCATGGAAATAATAGTGGCACTGTTCAGGTTGTCTTTGAGTAACATTCCTATGTCATGGTGAGCCTGGTCCACAATGACAGCCGAAACATCGACAGTGGTACACAAGCTGAGCAATCCAGATAAACTGTTGCGCGTGGAAAGAAGCAAGATCTGGATAAGCTTTTAGTTGTCGTCTTCGGTTGTCAAAACTTGCGCTCACCCCCCATCCATTGAACCAACTCGCTACCATGTGAAGGTAGTACTCGTAGTTACTATTCGCCAGGATAGCTACCATAGAACAATCTGCCGTAGAAATTTGTTCTTTCAGATATTCTGACACGTGGAATGCGTCGCTGACAAGTTGTCCCCATGTGATAGAATATATTTCACCCTCATCCACGTCGCCATCCATCGTGTATGCGAAGATTCTTTGCGAGTATTTCGTGCCAAGTTGCCAATAAACGTCCGCAATGAGCACATCCTTGAGTTGTAGAGGCTCCGAAGGCATGACAGGCCCAGACTCGCAGTTGAGATTGGTTGACGACATCTGCCTCGAGTGGATACAAAATTTTTGTCAGATTGTACCAGTGAACGAAGATACGTGTGGTTAGGAAGAGGATTATGCTTGTCAGCTATCTTCCCCGGCGATTTTAACATACATCGGCTGTCTGTCGGCTTCTTGTGATCGAAGTGTATATATGTGAAGGAACGGAAGTCCGAATGGCTCTATCCAAGATTGGCCACGTCACAAAAATAGTAAGGTATACATAGGTGAATAAATCAGGCCCATATATCTTTTCTATTCGTTAGTACAATTGAGTCCCAGGATCCTAAGATATTGTAGATGAATAAATGGAGAGGAAGGATATGTTGAAAAGTCCAAACCTTGGGTCGAGTTGTATCTCATTCTTATCAGCACACACAGAATCCCTGCCGAATAGAAGATCCATGATATGTGATAATCAGTTGAACCTGAGATATTTTAGAGGCGGCAACTTCGGTACGTAAGTTCGTGAAGCCTCTGCCACTATCGGTCAACGGTGGCTGGATGCGTAAACATCTCAGTGTTATTTCAGCCTAAGAGCGGTGATGGTGTGAAAAACAAATAGTATATGACAGAAAGTATAGAGAGAATGGGTGAAATGGGGGTCGTGAGGGAGCCTAGGAAATGTATGTCGATGGTAATAATATACGTGATTGGGTGCAAAAATGCGAACCCTCCGTTGGGCTCTAAAATTTCAGATCTTCTGATCTGTGCAGACGTATCAAGTTCCCGCATGTCATGCAATTGTAGTTGACAGGTCGATATGCTTCGGCCCGTACCGCTGTCCCCATGGGATGTGCAGATTTTCTGTACGTGGGACTTCTACCTGCTAGTCTTCCAGTGGTCGTTGCCTGTTGTTATGGTATCCTTTAGGACTTAGTGTTTATGTAATTGAGGGCAATGCCATTCCGAAACATTTACGCAGTCGCCAATGTCAGTACGTACAGTGTGAAAGTCCAAAATCCTGCACCCCTTCCCTTCAACTGGGAGACAGCACTACTTACTGTTGTAAATCTGACGCTTCTCCTACTATCAATTACATTTCAGCCTGAAAGTGTTCTCTGGCTCCAAATTGTAGATATATCCCTGGGAAGCAAAATGCCGTAATAGGTATTTCATTTTGTATAATTTTTAAAACACTTGAGATTGCCGACACTTGGCCGACACCAACGCTGAACTCAAACGGAGAAAGAAGTGGGTCCCCAATATATCGTATACCTCCCGCCGAAATCTCTCAGAGGTTAAGATGTCATTTCAGAAATCGGGTCAAGTGATCAAAAAGAGTTCGGTCACTGAGAAGTAACCCAGATAACAACGATAGCTTTCTTGCTAGACGCCGATTGTGGAAACTTGGATGGGTACAGTAGAGGACAAACAAACACGGTAAATTTGGTTTCTCGGCAACGGGAATTTTTGACGTAAAATTGACTTCAGATCTAAACTCAGGAAGGTGAAATACGTCGAAAAACACCTATCCGAAGTTTTTCCCACGAC
>JASFDD010000408.1:0-18608 GCA_036937055.1 Nidula microcarpa | reverse complement strand
CCCGCGTACCGATGTTGACACTTGGCCGGTCCTCCGGAAGTTCGGAACATCACGTGGTATTTAATTCCGAGCGCGTCCAAGTACTCATATGCATGTCCCAGTCGCGTCTACAAGCAATCTACGAGTACTGTGCAGTTGTAATAGTTAAATATTACGCGTTCTATAATGAAATCAGAACCTATGCGCCAGTGAATATATACTAATAATCAACATGTTAGAATGGCACCGGCAAACTTGTGACGAGTTCCCGACGCGTCGCGCCGCCGCCTCCATTCTCGATTACATCCCCGGAACTCACCCGCAGCTTTCAATGTATGTACAATAACTTACGGACTTTATTTCTCATTGCACATAGCATTTCTTATGGCTACGAATATTCACTTTATTGTACTTGTATCTTCGAGCACTGCACTGCCCACAGTACTCGAAGCTTGGCTCCATTTTTCCTAAACATTTATGCAGCGTTTTTTTTGTTTATCTACTTATAGTACATAGTAGCTTTTTTAGGATAAATACGACGCCTTTGCGTCGTCTTCCCTCAGTTGTTTGGCATGCAATCGCTGAGGTGAGCATTGATAGAAATATTTACTTGCTTGTTACTTACATAATGATCCTAGCTTTGTATTCTAGGTAACTACTTATTAATGCAGTCGTTTGGCACACAAACGCTGAGCTTTTTATTCTAGATTCTCTCACAACATACCTAGTTATGAAGACCTCCTGGTACTATAGCTGACCAGGTGTTTGAATTGTGATCAGTGTTTGAATTAATCGAATAACTCTGCCCACAACCATTCCCTGGGTTCAGTTTTTTTTTAGTTAGGTCAAGATTGACTTCCTTTTGAGTGCTGCAAAGTTTTTTTCATGAAATTTCATTCAAGAGCTCTTTGAAAAAGAAAATATTTTTTTCATTACATCAAATGGCTTAGTATAATAGCATCAAAAAGCAAGATTTAATCCGATACTCCTGTGCGATTTTCTCAGAAAATGAACAGTAAGTAGCTAGGTATGTATGGTGTTTGAATATGAATTTTATTTGTGAAGGATGAAGAACCTGGAGAATAACGAAGAAATAAAATGAACGATGAGGTTCTCAGTGTGATGCGGCTGTACCTGGTTGAAGCATAATTTGAAGTTTGCAATGACGAGAACACTAGCACAGTAGAGGGAGCCGTTTAGCAACTTCAAGAATGGTGAAGGCCAAGGTACGTCGAGTTACTATGTATCCCCCTCTTAGATAGTTCTTAAAATGAATTTATTGTGTATTTGCACTCAAAACGACAAAACGGCGAGGGAATTCAGTTTTGCGCTCAACTTGTGCTTGTGATGCGATGGTGTTGATGCTCTACCGACATTTAGAGTGCCAAAATCCATCACGATGCGCTGTGACAATCGATTCAAACTCACGACTCCGAGAAACGGAAGTGCTCCTACAATCGTTCGTTGAACTTTATCCATAAAATAAATTTATATTCACGTATATTAGAAGGCCAAAGATAAGTCTAGCAAATATATAAGAAATAGGAGAACAGGGACGTTTTTAATTTTCGAAATGGTCAAAATAATTCAAACACCTGGTTAGCCGTAGTAGCTGTGACTGAGAAATTGTCCCACGCAACTGATCACCGACCATGGCCGGTGCCACCGAATTTCAAATAACCCCCACTTTCATTTTGTACGAGGGTTTCAGCTGAAACCCTTGAAAGTGGGTTTCCAAATAGAATTACCCTTGTTTGAGCAGCATTCATATTACTTATTTTGCCTGAATTTGAACTTAATTCCAGTCGGTATTCCGCGTCCTCATCACTCAAATTTCCTTGCATCAATGCTTATTATACATTCCTGACCACCCCCCTGTGTTTATAGTTATTTCTATGTCTTTATATACTTTCTTGGTACTGAATTGAAATATGTGTTTGCTCAAAACTCATTTGATCATGTTTAAACTCCTAATTCACCATCTATCAAAGAGTCAACAAGTTTCCTCTCAAGTTAAGTCTTTCTATATAGAATAAGCAAATTTATTGAACCATTAAATAGATCACATTGTCTCTTTATGTGAAATTTTTTGATGATCTTAACTGTTTTATTGCAGGTAAGAGCTCACACGGCCTTACACTTGACAATATATCAGACACCAGCCATGCTAAAAAGTGCTTCTTCCATGATTTTCGCCTTGCTGGGTGAAATTTTAATCTCAATACTTGGTGCAAATCTACCAAGTTTACACTGTTACATGCTGAGACATGCCAATTGCATGTCGAACTAATATTATACTGAGTGTCTAGTGACAGTAATGCGGAGACAGGAATCTTGTGTGACGGTGATGCACGCCGTGGCATGTCGGTGGTACACCATGGCACCCCAATTTTCTTATGCCCTTTTAGTAACAGGCCCATCAACCAAGCAATCAGAAAAGAGATCGAAAGCGACCTATGCCGAGACCATTAACTAAAAGTTCCAACGATGGGGGTGATGGAAGGGAGATAACTGATAAATGTCCTGCCATAAGGTGGAGGAAGTAGCAAGAAACATAACGACAATTGATGTTATGACATAATTTCTTCATTGAAAGCATGCTATATGAATGTGAATTTTACAAAATAAATCCTTGATATAAAATTGAATAATATATGTGGGAAGGAGAGATTACTTTAAGTGTAGCATGTCGGCTCATGCTGAGCAAAAACGGTGCACGCTGATGCACGCCATGGCTAGCCTTGCCACGCCGATTTCCCTATGCCCTCCGTTGAGAGGTGCGCCTGTGGCCCGTCTTCGGTACACTCCACCAAGCACAGCCAGACACCGATTCGGAAGTGTCATCAGCACCATCTGAATGCACTACACCGCTGGCATTGACTGCTGTAAGTTAAGCTGCCTAGATAGTCACTGAGCACCGATTTTTGCGCTTAGTATACCTTTTGGAGGTATGCCTCTTTTAGTATTTTGTCAAAATGGAAGTGCACGCCTCGTAGTTGATCACAAAGCAGTGGATTCGTGTTTGACATCAGTGGGCTCGAGAGGCAAACGGATGCACAACTACGTCCAAAGTAGACTACTACATACTACTTGATGAAACAAATACTCATAAAGTGTAGATAGCCACAAAATAAGGTAACAGCGGACTACCCAAGAAAACCAAAAGAGATACCTGCGATGATCCGGAGTGCATCGTGAAACGCTCGCAAACGAGCGCTCATTATTCCAACATTTTTGTTGTCTTTGTTCTTCATTTCATGCGTGTTTTGTACACAGGCAAACAGCGACTTGGTCCAGAAACGTCTAACAGAGGCGTTTGATCACTTCCATAGACTACAACCCGGGGATAACACTTAACGTTAACTTCAAGAAATTAACACCACTTATTCCCCGCTTTCCGTGTCTCTGCTTTCTGCGAGATGATTCTCTGATCGTTGCCAGTAGTCTCGAGCGACTGTCTTCCGCCTACCATTGTTCAACAGATTTATGAGCTAATGGATGGGCACTCTATTTGCGAAATTTCGACGGGGATCATCACGAAAAGATCATCATGAAGGCCCTCCGACTTTGACGGAAAGAAGAAAGATATATAGCCTAATAGGTAAGGAGGATCTTTGGATGATGTAAATCTCTTCTTTGGAGCTGTGGCCAAGGTCAACAAGGTGGGCATTGGGTGAAGTGAATGAGGCAATTTGGAGGTGATCAATTTTTTTGACAAATTATAAGAGATATCCAGCGTAAGTTAGATTGTCTTGGCAATTCGGCGATTTCAAAAGCTTCCGTAAAACGCAGATTTTAAGATGCACGTTCACTGGCATGTATCTGCATATCAAACTCAGTATAAGGTTCTGACAACAAATGAGCCACACATACAAGCCTCTGACGACTAAGCTCTTTCCGTTGGATTTTCCTCCGTCAGGACTCCCGGCACAGTGGTACGCCTTCAAAAGCTCATTTTCTTGTCAAGGGTGTGAAAAAATCCAACATAGGTGAAGCAGTCATCGGCTGGACTCCTGATTAAATACATTCAATCAATTGGCCTTCCTTTTCCTCAATCTTCGTTTCTCGTTTCATCGGGCCACCATTTCTTGTACTGCAACTTCTCCAGCAATTACATCAACTATGAATGTGAACAAGAGAATAATTTTAAAGTACTCCCTCGTAGTGCTCATATTCGTGGTACGTCTACCTTAGTGCTCCCCGTCATCAACAGTATTGCCAGTATTGCTCATCCCTAGATTAATTACAGATTCTTCTGCATGTCCTTGCTAGTGTTGCCAATAGCGCGTATAGCGAGGCTACAGCTATGTCGAATATTATACCCCATCGCATCCTACCATATCTTCCTAGCAATCTAACCACTCCGGCGATCGTCGCAGAAGATTCTCCGGAAAGGATAGAAGTAGTAAAGTCTCCAGGTAGTATGGAAACTCCTCGGGCGAACGCGACATTCGTTATGCTTTGTCGGAACAGGGAGCTCGATGACGCGGTGAAGACATTGCAACGCATTGAAATGAGTTTTAACAACCAATTCAAGTATCCTTACGTCTTTCTAAACGAAGTCCCTTTCACGGAAGAATTCAAACAGTATGCCATTTCGGATATAGAGATGATTCTTCGTACTAATATTGTTCTATCATTAGACGGATACTACAGCAGACAAACGCTTCCGTCGAGTTCGGGCTGGTGCCAGCAGAACACTGGTTCCAACCAGAATGGATTAACGAAGACACGGCAAGGGAGGGGAGAGAGAAAATGAAGGGACTTGCTGCTTTCGCAGGTAGAGTTTATTGTATCTATCATGGTGCTGCGTAATTGAATGAAGGGAAAATAATAGATAGTGTTCCGTAAGTTATGTTTTTCCCTATAACTATCCATCAAGCTCACAATAGGTTAAGATATCGAAACATGTGCAGATTTAATTCTGGAGTAGGTCATCTTCTATGTTTAGTGGTCTCCATTACCAATAGCTCGCTACAGTTCTTCTTTAAGAATAAACTTTTACGAAAATATAGATGGTATTGGCGTATCGAGTAGGTCCATGTTTCCGCGAATGTCCTCACAATTGGATAACATTATATTTACATCAAGGCCAGACGTTCATTTCCCATGTACCATTGACTTCGATCCATTCTTTTACATGGAAAACAACAATAAAACATACGGTAAGTATGGTTTTGAAGTTACTCATTTATCTCGATTCACAGTGCTATTTATTCTAGGATTTACAATATCCCTCGTTGACAGCCCTGCCTCGATCACGTCATTATGGGATGTTGTAAAGGGTATTATCGTGTTTATCCATTACTCTACTACTCGTTAAGCAGCATCATCTATTTTCAACTTCCTTGCAGGATTCGTGGACACTCATCCTCAGTATGTCGCTAACGAAAATGCAATAAGCTTCCTTACCGACGATGGAGGAGAGACTTACAACCGCTGTCACTGTATGACTCTCAGCTTGTATTGCGTGCGAGATGATAACTATAGGCCCACCCCTTTCTCAAGTCTGGAGCAATTTCGAGATCGCAAATATGGATTTTTGGCGCGGACCCGCGTATACCGCGTTCTTTGAGTATCTCGACATGCAAGGAGGTTTTTATTATGAAGTACGTCTAGTTATTAATTTACATCCTTTCCGTCAACAACCACCAAGCACTGCCTATCCAGAGATGGGGAGATGCCCCCGTTCACACCATAGGAGCTGCATTATTTCTCCCGAGGAGCCAAATTCAATTTTTCGATGATATTGGATATAAACACGGTGACTTTGAGCATTGCCCAGAGAGCTGGAAACTGAGAAATGAGAAATGTTCATGTAAACAAGAAACGAGCGTCGGTGAGCCTTTACAATGCTATTTGGATGTTACATGAGATAAATTACGTGGTCGCCCAGATTACAGTGGCGCCTCTTGTCTTTCGAAGTGGGATGTAACATTGGCCGGTGTTTAGTTCAAAAATAAAGATCATTGTAAAAAGCTGATGGCGACAAGTCATAATATCGATCTGCAACTGTACCATCTGGAACAAATGTAGAATGGAAGCTGCAATTAATGAGAGGTTGGTTCTAGGAGCTTCAGTGCTATCCTGCATTCACATACAATGCCAAGAAGTTCTCAGCCTGTACAAAAATCTCTATCCAATACCAATATGCTACAGTGTACTACCACCGAGTGACACACTATCATTGTATGACACGATCGCTATTTCTGGCCTCAATTCTTATCCAATAAATCTCATATTTTTCTGAATCCTTCTCTTAGCCATTAACTAGATATTTACAGATTTTCATACAAGAAATGAAGGATATAAAAAATGAATTACTGTCGAATATCCAGATTTGGCTGTAATTCAACTTTGGTAGCTACGTAAGTACAGATTCAGATCATACTACAACCCATTATGGCCTAAATCTTTACACCATTTGATAGCCCTATCTAATTGACATGATATTCTAGAAAAATCTAGACAGTCAATGTGCTTGTGCACCTGCATGATGCACTTTGTTGAGACATGACTTTGAGAACACAAGAAGTAAATATTGCACATCACCAAATGCCATCCCATTGCTTCCTACCACACACTACCCACTTCTCTGGATCCCTGCTTCCCAGTTCATCACTGCAATGACTTTCTGTGCCTTATCTGAATGCATCAAGAAGATCATGAAGCATGCTGCAAGGGAGGCATGTCTGAGAGAAGCTGTCAGGGTGTATGAATATGAGCAGACAAGGGAGAACCCAGCTGGGCTCAGGAAAGTTGCTCACCAGTTTGCTGTTCCTTTCAAGACATTATCAGAGTGGATCAAGCATGGTACAAATATGGGACTGGCCAGTGCAAACAAATCAAAGTGAAACCACTGAAGCTCTATGGAAAGAAGTGAAGGACAAGTACAATTGGAAGGTAGAAGAATGGCAAAAATGTTATGAAAGACTTACCAAGCAGGGAAAGCCAAAACCCAGCACCCAAGGAAGTCCAGATGTTCTCTGAAACAGACTGTTGTTGATGCTTTGAATGGAATGTCTTCAAGCAGTTCTAGCAATGTTGTTGGGCATAGTGAGAATGATTTTGAGATTGCAGAGGGCTAGATTGGTGATAGGGAGGTCAGTGATGATGGGGATGGTGTTCAAGAGGGTGCTGGAGGGGATGAAGACAATGAAGACAATGAAGACTATGAGGACAATGAGTGGGAGTCATGAGACACAGTCACTAATGAGGTTGGACACAGTCATCACACAATTGTCACAGTGTGTCATTTCATCAATTTTGGCCATTTTACAGGCTCCCACACTTTGATGCTATATGTACCTTTATTCCTGATTGTTTTCCTCCAAAAAAAAAATCTATTTACTCTTAATATAATCTACAATTGTATAATGAACTTTATTTTGTCTAAATTCCAATTTTGAGTCTATAAAATGAGAAATATACTTTGGTGTGTCATTTGATGGTAGTACACTGTACCATAGCACATCTCTTATAAAGATATATCTATAATCTAATCTAAGCAAATGCAGCAGTAACATGCTCTGGAACCTGACAAACATGCCATGTTGCTCTTCTCATATACCAATGTTGGAAGCACTTACTCTGAATCAATCTTTGACATCTTACATCAGAGAAGCTTGCAGAATTTGCAACTGTCTTCAAAGATGAAGGATGTCCTTGGACATTATTGCAGCACTCATCAATAGTGTTCCAGCTGTCACTTGTCACCTGTCATGTTAGACCTCAACTTGCCACAATCCCAAGTCCTCACAGCTGAATCTCAGCTGCATTGGCCACATCTTGGCTGACTATATATTTCATATATTCTATATCAAGTCTCCATTTTGTACTAGTCTCTTTCTAAGTTCCTTATCTCCTTATGTCCCCAATGCCTTCTAGTTATCTTCCCAAAGGTAAATAGGAACTAGAGGTTGTAAGCTATGATAGTGCTGCATCAAAAGTAATGTTGGAAAGAGTCCCAACTGTAACACTACAGATAAGAACCATTGGCTTCAACTTATGTGCTGCCCCCTTCCAGTTCTCATGGGTTCTAACTTAAAACATGGTCCACAAATTGGAAGAAAGTACTGCAGGGTCAGAAATTCATTGGAGATGACATGAATGGTTGACAACTAGAGACTAATTCTAGTGTCAAGGGTGAGATAAGACCAGTTGACATCAGTCAGTTAGATGGAAGTTGGAAAGGAGTCAGAGGTTGGAATACAAAGGGGACTTAGAACTTAGTCAAGAGACTAGGTGGAATCTTAGTTGATATTTGGATTGGGACTAGGGTACAGAACTGAGCTACTTAAATACAAGTATCACTAATTTTAGTAATGAAAATGGAAGTAGCAACACTATGGAGATAGGGAATAATAAGAGTTCTTGACACATAATAAAAGTAGCAGAAGTGGAAGCATAAAGGTATCAAAGCAGAAGTGTTCATAGAATGGTATTGTGTAAGTAGGTGTCATATGGTTAAAACAATAGTTTGGAGTTAAGCAAGAATGGAAATGAGTGGAAAAAGGTTGGAAGCATACCAGAAACAAGGTGGAATATCAGAAAGGCATTGGAAGAATTGTAGCTGTGACACATGGTGTGATATTTCTGTTGCAGTGTGTCCTTGTGGGAAAGTGCTTAAACATGCCACTCATTAAACAGGATTCAAAAACACACAGGCAGCTTCAAACTAGGGTATGGTTTATTGAACAATTTCTCTATACTTCTCAGATTTAAATTGATATCTATATGAATATAACACTTGAGATGTATTGTGTGTTTTATTAGCCCTTTTCAGCATCAAATGAGGTATGTACACAGCTGTTAAATTGCAATATGTCTGCAAGGGAAATATCACACTGTGTGATCACTGCAATGTCATATCACATGATGTGATGCACCACAAACTGCCTCATGGCACACTAATAAAACTTGCTTGCCCAGTACAAAATCAATGGATGCTCTACAATGGATGAAATTCCATTGGTGAGCCATGAGCACACTAAGCATCTGTCTCATTGGTTGAATGTTTATGATACTTTGGTGGGCCTCCTGTTTCAGCTATTGTCATTTTTCTGCTGGATCTTACTCATTTCTCAGAACTCTAGGTGTACTAAAATTAATACAGCCAGAACACCTCCATTGCATTCTCTCAGAGGCATTTAAACTAAGCATGGCAGAGGTTCCTCTCTGCCAGCTAGATATTTAGATATCATATTTTCATTCAAATGATGTAGCCACTGGTGTGTGGCAGCACCCTTCCTGCACAGTATTCTTATTACTGTACAAATAACCCACTTCATAGCAGGGCTATTATGTTTGTGGAGGCTTAATAATAATTAAAAATAAATTCCCAAAAAGGAAAGAGAAAGAAGGGAAAAAGGAAAAACCATAGCTATAACATAATATCTTTCTTTTATTTAATAATATGAATAGGATTCACTTTCATTGGCATATCTAAGTGCAGATTCCATATTGTACAATTGTTAGCATCTTGAATAAGAAGGCAATGGCCTATGAGCTGGTGCTATAGAGCTTGAATGTTATATAAGTTTATATTTTCAAATTTCTCAAATTATTTAATCATTAAACTTATTCAAAATAGCACATTTATCCCCACATACTTTGGCTAAAAAAGAAAAAAGACAGAAAAATATGATAAAACACTGAATATGGCTCTGATTCTGCTGGTAGTAGAATATTTTTGAGACAATTGTACCTAACCTACATCAAAATTTAATTAAGACTTGTAGCAATTATTCCATGATGCCATGATGGTTACAATTGTTATATATGGTAGAAGAGAGAATTTAATGCTGGTGTTATGGCAATTAAGCCAAGTCACAGGTTTGAAGTGAAGTTCTGTGGTTCTGTGGTTCAAGGTTTGATGTATGAGACACTTCCTGTTGTAAGGGACAGTTATCAAGTTTCTAAGTCTCTGTCTGAGAGAAGTTTAGGTTTGATGAGCCTCAAGACAAAGTCTTAGAGGTTTGAGTTCATCAAAATTCCAAGGGATTGGAGTGAGAATGTCACAAGGCTTATAATACCACTGTGATTTAAAATCAAGATGCATTTTATTTGAGAGAAATCTGATTCTAAATACCTGTGATAATGCTCTTGAGATTTCTGAGTTTTAGCAGAAAAAAATTCCCAGATGGAAATTGCTTAATTTGGAAAATCTAAAGAGATCACAGGTGAGATGGGAATTCATATGTATTGCTTTTATGTGTAGATGTCTTATGGCTGGGATTAAGCTTCAGTATAGCTTAAAGAAAAGGAAATGGTGAGGAGGCAAGGGAGATACAAAATTAGTGCAATCCAGTTTGGGCAATAGATGATTATTATGTGAGGGTAGCTAAGCCCTAAATTAGGAAGGAAGCCAACTCTCTTTTCTGGCCTGTGGGAGTGATTACATAGAGGTCACTAAACTCCAAATCAGGGGTTTAGCTGCCCACAAACATGACAGCAAAACTCATATTGATAGACCCACTTTGCAAATACAGCAGTCAGGCACTTCTCATGAAAACTTTCCCAAAAAGGTTTCAGAACTTGGATGCCATTGTTTGCAAGCCAATCAGTTCACTGCATTTTATTTGTTGAGTCCCATCAATCAACAAATGTCTTGAGCACTATATTTTGAAAACAGGTCTATTGATATGAGGTTTGTTGGAAAGCCCTGCCTGCTTTGCAAGGGTTATGCCATAGGTGTCATCAGATCCAACTTAGCTGGCGAGACACTCATTGGCCCTACCCCAGTGTTTTGGGTAAGTGTCTATTTTTTATCCAGCTGCCTGCTTAGTGTCGTTGTGGACTGTTGTCAGCTACATAGTGTTTACATACATTTCTGATTGTAAATCTGGTTTTCTGTAGGCATAGATCTACACACAGTGTATCAGAGATATAAATCACCAATATATTCATTGCCTCACCATTAGGAACAGTGATCAGCCAAATACTTTACTTCCTTAGGTTGGTATGTCAACTGCATCAAGGCAAGTGGTGTGGAGGGCCACAAGTTAGATTCCCAAGTGTGGGAAAAAGTTAGCAGAGTTTTCAGGCAGGAAAAGTATGTAAAAAGTTAGCCCAAAATGTTACTTTGTTTAAACTTGAGAAGAACAAGGGGGCCAACCAGCCAATGAACAAGTCTGCAAGGCCTCTTATTTGTTGCTCTAGTGCACCATAACACTATTAAAGACATTTCAATGATCTGTGGTAGGTCTTATTGAAGCTTCCTGCAATATAACAGTCCTCCATTTGCTCTACCAAAACGTCAATCTGTTCCATGTTTTCAACATATTCTCCTGACACAGCAGATGTGGATACTTTGAAATTTTTTCTGCAGCAGAAAAGGAACCTATGATATTGAAGACTTAGTGCATTTTAATTTACCATTCTCCAAAGATGACTAACAGACATGTAAGAGAGAACTATGCATTTAGAACTGCCGATCCATGCATGATGAGCCAATAGAAGGATGATAAGACAATCATGGGTGGGATAACACAATTGTAGAGCTTGGGCAAATGCAACCCAAGTTTTTGAACAGACATAATCAGAGAATGGGGTGAGTCTGCAGGTGATGGTGGACTGCTCTACACCTTGCCACAATTGTAAAGCCTCTGATTACCTAATTCACCTGGCCCAAGTCATCCACTAGGTGTTTGCTTGCCATCACTCATTATTCTCCCTCCTGTGCTGGGCATCTACTAAGTAGGTGTGTACTTGTTGTCCCCTAGTTGTCAGCCTTACTCCCTCCTGCCCCTGTCTGCTGCCTTCCCTGCCCTCTTGTTCCCTCACACTGCCATCCACAACATCCTCAGCTATTGCAGTTGTGTCCTGTGGCACCCTTCTCCTTCCCTCTGACCCTCAAGTGTCTCTCTTCCTTGTTATGGTGTCCCCCCTTTCTAATGCCAACTGACATAGAATGGCATCTTGCATTGGCTCATGGCTGTGCTCTCTGCCACCCAGTCTCCACTGTCCACTCTGCCTTCAAGATTGTGAGTACTGCTACATACAGCAGTGCTCTGTTCAAATGTCAGTAGTTGACACTGCCCTTGGTGTGGTAGCATGGTGCAAATGATGATGCCCCTGCATGCTGGGATGTTCCTGCATCATGATGTTTTGGTGAGCATTTCCTGTTGTCTTCCTTCCTTGTTCTTTTAGCATCAATGATAACATGCTGTGAATGGATTTGACAAGGCCTTTGAGAGTTGTGATCAAGGTATGTAGCCATTTAACTCTGCTACAGAGCCTGCTAATGGAAAACTTGCCCCTTACTTCCCAGACTTTTGTTTTCTTGCCCATGAACTCAACAGCATGCTGTCCATGGGATCCACAACCTACATACCAGCTTTTCCCCACTCATTGGAGATTGACAGAGTGCCTGCACTATCAGATGAAGCCTTAGGACTCAAGACCATGATCTTAATGCTGTGTAGTTTTTCCCCAGTTCTGAGATACAAGGTGGCTTTCACTGGAGGGAGGGATATTTTGGGGAGGTTTTGTGGGATTGGAGGGAGGAATCAAGAGGCTTGTGGAAGGAGTTATGCACCTGGTAAGTGTGCTTTGTTTCCTTATCTAGGACATCTCCTTACCAGGTGCCCATAAGCCTCCACCTCCCTCACTGCTCCCAGCATCAGCACCCTAACTCCTCGACCACCACCACCTGTTATGCCACACACTATTCTTTGAGACTTCAATCACTGCTCCATGGGCCCCAATGCATTGTCAACAGCCATAATCCCCTTCAAGTCTCTGTGTGCTGTGGCACTGAAGCCACATCATTACACCTCAATATCACCACTTCAAGGCCATGCAGCACTCTTGCTGCTTTCTAGATGTGACTCAAAATTCAACAAGGGAGCAGCAAGCCATTTGG
Source organism: Nidula microcarpa (assembly GCA_036937055.1). NCBI lineage: Eukaryota > Fungi > Basidiomycota > Agaricomycetes > Agaricales > Nidulariaceae > Nidula > Nidula microcarpa. Next base: position 5,764 of record JASFDD010000408.1, on the reverse strand, counting down.
GGATGGAAATGCACTGTGTGCCAGGTGACCAGTGAGGTATGTATGGTGCTTCTGCACAGACTCCTTTGCTGACGGTTTCCCCCGACAGTTTTGAACTTCCAAACAGCATGAGGAGCATCAAGTGTCAAATAAGTGATGCTTGATCCCATCAGGACCATCCCCCAAACATTCAGCATCAGTCCACAGAGCTCAGTGGGATGTGCACTGTTCTCTCCCTTAGATTAGCAGTATCCTGTGACATGTGACACTGTACAGTATACCACCCAAAGTCTCATTGTCAACTCCTGGGGTAAGTAAAGAACCATGCCAGATGTCATTCAGCCTTCCAGCTTTCAAGTTCCTATAATAGTGGTGCCCACCAAGGACAATCCATTTGTTGGTTGTTGACAAGTCAGGGATAGCCCATTGGAATGGCATGCAACATTGGAAAGGATGAGTCTAGGGAAAGTGTGACAAAAGTGTGACATTTCCCCCAAACCACCTGCACCTTAGGGCTTCATGTCTGTACCATTTTCCTTTCTTCAGCTGTGGCAGAATTCCCTCTATATCTGCATCCGGGGTGGGGATACAAGGTCTGACAGTGAAATGGTGCACCTTGACAATCAATCATATTGGTTTGTCAGCAAGCTTTGTATGTCAAAATTTCCTGTTCAACTCAGGACTAGGGAATTTCAGTGGTTTTCATCTACTCTCTTTGCCTCCAGATCTACCACCATTTTATCTGCTTCCCAAAGAAATCTAAGGCCTGGTGGTATAATGGCTACATATATCAGGTTGAAGTTCTCTGTTTGACTCAGGGGAGAGTCATACTAGTTCTAGGTGCAGGTTACATTTGACCACCTTTTTCTCCCAGTTTGGGTATCTCATGTACACATATATGTCGCAAGATATCACAATACAAGACCTGATTGTGTGACAACAACATATTGACAGTAACTGGCCAAAAAGTTGTAGTGGTAGGCTATTTCAATTTATGCTGTTTGAGTCAGGCTCAGGACACTTACTATGTGGTCATTTAATGGTGATGTGTTCATTTTCTGTTGTTCTCTGTTGAATCATTAAATTAGATTATTTTTATTATCCATCTGTCGACCAAACTGTTTAAAAAATCAACTGTATGGACTGCAAGTGTCTACATTCACTGGATCATAGCCTAATCGTGAAATCAAAGATCACAGCATAGGATACAACCCTCAGCATCCCTCTCTAAAGATAGCTTCTGTGATTGTGCCAGGCTGAGAAACACTTACAAACCCAACTGCAATGTTGTTATTAATGTTGTGTACAGCATAGAGTGTTGATCTGCTTGCAACTGTGAATCCTCTACTTGTAATGCAATTGTCTCCACAACTAGGTCCACCATACCATGTGCTGGAGGTGCCATTTAACCAATATTCACTAAGAACCTGGGTCCACGAAATAAAATACACATGCACCTGCAGGGTGGAAGATTTATTCAGTAATCATTGTTCATATGTTGTCCAATTCTTTAAAAGCTTACTTGGTAGTCCCACCCACCACTCCCAGGATCCCAATAAGTCGCAGCGATGGGTGATGTCAGCATAATTTCTGCTGCAGGAATAAGGATGGTGATATTTTGTTTAGTTCCCACATCAAAGAATTCTGAATAGCTGATCTCTGTAATTGATCCTGTGTTGGAGTCTTGATAGTAAATGCAGCAAACATTGGAGTAGCTGCTTTCAACAATGGCAAGGCCACCCTGAGAAGGTGCAGAAATGTAGGCAGGTGTTGGTATCACTCCTGCCAACATGAACATTGGTAAGATCTATGGAAGGGAAAGCTGTTCAATTCATTGTCTGTGATATAAAGGGAGTATTGGAGTGCCATACCATGAGGACAGCCATGAATAGCATTGCAATTTGCATATTTTCTTAGGATATGCCTGGAATTATGTTAATGGGTGATCTGACATTCGCTGTACTTATAACAGCTGGCATTAAATTATCCAAGATGTTGGGTGGATAAGATCAGATACCGGCTCATGTTGGCACAGAAGATGCTCTCTATCTTATATGAATATCTTCATTTGATTTTTAGGAAGTTTGAGTTTGCATGGACCCTCGAAATTTTTTCACCTTCCAGCATAGTGGATCCAAATAGATAACAACTTCATGGGTCCGATGTGTTACCAGATATGCTGTTTCTTACCTTTATATTATATCTTTAGTCATACATTGACTGACCCAATGTCTTGGGCCATGAGCCCATGCAATTGTTGAGTTTTTCAAAGCTTTGAGTAGTGATTCTGTATATAAACCAATACTTATAATGTTTGTGTAAATTTCTTGAGATTAACTGGCAAAATTTCTCAGGCCAAAGTCCTTCTGGAAATATTTATTACCAATAGAAGCTGCAGATAGCTCATGTGGATGGTGTACAAGTATAATGGCTCCATGTGAGACTGCCAGATTTGAGGGACAAATTCACCATCAAGAACATGGAACTTCAATCAAATGATGACTTGAGGCTATATATCTAAATGCATACTAGTACTCATCTGGCCGAGGATTGAGACACTGAGTGACAGCAGGCTATGAGCTATTTGTTCCTTGCTCTTTAGTCAAACATTTCCAGATCAACCTCCAACTTGGAGGCTAATCCCAACATCACTAGTTATTTAAATATGGTCAGTTTATTGGAATATTAGATGCCAGTTTGTGAGTGTTACATGGTGCCCTTCTCTATCTGCATTGTCTGTTCTTATTTAGGTTATATTTTCATGCCTGTTCTGCTGATTTTCTCTTGCATGTAATTTTTTGCTTCATGTTCTAGTATTTAAGTACTCCACAATTATTGTAGTACTCATCTATTTGTCCTCTAAGTAATCCACCCCACCTTCTGAGGACAAACTGTCTTCAATGTTGTCAAGTGTGCATCATTTATTTTAACACAGTTCTCATGTTGTTTAACTACTATGCAGTACAACCAAGGCCTCAATGCACTGTTGCAGATTATCTACTATCAATCACTCTTTGCAGCTTAGCTATGATAGTGAAATGAGAACAGTTTGTGTTCACTCCAGTATTCAGGAATCAGTGTGTAAGTGTCTCCCAGATAATTCTATTCAGAAACCCCAACACTTTTGAGAACTCCTTTCATACATGTAATAGGCTATGATATCTATTCCTGTTCAAAATATCCAAGTATTTGGCAGTGGAATGAGGATGTGGCAAAGAAACGTTCACAAAGGAGTGGTGGTTGGTGGCATATTTTGGCTGTTGCTGGGCTGACTTTTTCCCATTGGCTGCTAGTTCTGTTTGAAATATATTCATTCACACCTAATTTCTAACATTGAAATTCCAAGTTTTACATTAATAATGTGGAATGTCATCCCCTATGTAACAAGCCTAATTTCATAGCAATGTGATGAACCCTGAGCTTACTGTAATAAGCAACTTCTTGAGTGACTCATTTCCAATCAGGGCACAGTACATGTAATTGCCATCCAAGAGCCCACAGCCAGTGCCACTGACTTTCACAGAACCCCCACTTTCCTTTTGTACAAATTTCTGTTGAATCAGCAGAAACCCAGGGGTTCTCAAAGGTATCAGGGTTTCCAAATATAATTATCTATATCTTCCTGGACCAAAACAAGGATCAAATTGAGTATATTTACTAATTATACATTTTTATTATACTTATAGCAAGCTGATAGAATCCAATGATAAAGTTGGAGCAGCTACCAGCCACTCTGCTTTTGAAACATGACACTCCACCCAGGCATATAGTACTGTTCAAGCAAATGTGGTTTGTGAATACTGCTTGGTTAGATTTTGGGCAGGAAAAAACATGGAATCTTATAGCATGACAGGTTCTGTACAAGCTTATCAGGTATATTCTGCTGAACTGGAGGGACAAATACAGGGATAATTCTATTTGGAAAACCACTTTCAGGAGTTTCAGCAGAAATTAAAGTGAGGGTTTCTAGGAGACCTTCAGCACTGGATGAGGTGGTGAACACATGAATACAAAATATTCCCCTCAGGTGCAACTGATGGCTCCCTCCCTGCTCCCACCTTGCCAATTCTCAATAATGCACAAGTCTAGTGCCCTGTATAATCCATTCACTCATTTCCCATTTGTGTTAGTTCTGGTTCTGACTCAACTCTTTTCTTTGTCTGCTATTGTATCAGTCAATCATATTCTCTATGATAATGACTTCTCTCCACATGGCACATGGGCATGTTCTCAGCTCTGTGTTATCAATGGACTAAAAATATCCTCTACAAATGAAATTCATGTTTGTAGATTATCTACTAAACTTATATTGACCTGCAAGGCTAGCATGGACATCAAGCACATGCTTGCTGCCATCATTGCACTACTTGGACACACTCTAGCTATATGATTAATTGATAAAGATGGATCCTGGCAAAATTAATATCAAGTTCACCACTGAGCAGACTTGAATAAAATGTTTTTGCTTCCCAGTTATTATGAGCAAATTGTGAGGCAAAGGCAGTCTTACCTGTTAAAGAAATTTCTGGGCTTCTCTTTTAGTTTCTCATCACACCTTTAATGACTAATTCATGGAGGATACCCCATCTAAATTAAGAGCAGTATTGATTAGGACTATATAGCATACTTGGACACAGAGGTGCACCATGATTACTTTTTAATTTACTACCAATGAGCACAAACATATGTCATGTGCAAGACACATTGCCAGTAAGCATGGTTGGAGTTAGATCAGAGTTTAATGCATATGATGTATCCATGTTATCCACACTCAGAGACTAGCCAAAACTACACAGGTTTCCAAATAGACATTCATGTTTCTCACAAGTACCTAGGGTTTCCAAATAAAATTATCTCTGATGCAGGTAGTAAGAATGTTCTGTTACACTTTTTCATGCAAGAGTTGGTTGCATAAAACAATTATATTTGTTTGAGGTCCCTGTGCAAGGCTGTTCAACAAATAGGAGATTGATCATAGAGCTGGACACCATGCCATATATGGTATAGGGCTGTCAAAGGATGATTGTAAGACAGTGATGGCATGACCAAAACTGTTACTGTATAGTGCCTCTCTGAGGGCTGAATGGCAACAGTATGGCATAAAGGTGACTGAAAACAGTTATTATAGTAGTACAGTTTGAATACAGTCTTTGCATGAGCAAGACAAAGCTGGTGTTTAAGAATCATTAGGCTCAAAATTGCATTAGCCTGCAAGCTAGCTCTGAACCTGAAAAAAAACTCTTGACTGCAACAAGTGAACCTAAGTGTAAATTTGATTTCTTCTGCTGGTTTAAGATTTCCTGAGGGGTCAAGGGTGCACTGAAAAGACTAAGGAAATGCAGATACAGTGAACTTGAAGTTGACTTGCAATTCAATAAAGACTTCCTCTTTTATATCTCTCTGTACTCCTCATCTTTGTACTGTTCTGAAATTAAAGTCTCATAATTAATGCCTTGAAACAGATTGAGGACTAGGTCATGCAATTAATGTAACCTGCTTGTCTTGTTAAAATTTCTTCAGCAGAAGCTGAGCTGCATGGATGAGGAGTAAGTTAAAATTTTGTGGAGCTCAGGCTTGGGTAAGAAGCTAATAAATTATGCATAATGAGGTGAAACTCTGCAGAATACAGGGACAAGGTACATTGAACCATGAATAATACCATCATTTTTCAGTGGCTTTGTGAGGGGCAACCAGAAATCGGCGTGCATTGGCGTGCATTGGCGTGCAAGCGTGCAATATTTGTCCTTGTTTGATCAGCGTGCATATTAATTATTTCGCCTGAAAT
>JASFDD010000407.1:0-18702 GCA_036937055.1 Nidula microcarpa | reverse complement strand
CGATGGCGAGGTCGACCATGACGGCGCGGCGTTTCTGGGGGGAGGTGTTAGAGTGGTGGGAGGAATGGTGAAAGGGAAAAGAGACGTACGTGAGCCTGGGTGAGAGTGACGCTGGTGCAGGTCGCGATCTTGTACAGGCGGCGATTGATGCACAGAGAAGCAGCGGGGATCGCAACAGCAATGCCCACAATAAGGCGGGACGCTAAAAGACATACGGCATCAGATACGAAATCCCCACACAAAAAAGCGCGAAAGAGCACACACAGATATCGCACCACACCGGCGCCCAGTCAATGGCATTATCGCGCCACACAATCGAGTTAATAAACTGGTTGAGGCATGCGATGGCCGTCCAGACCATGAACAGGCAGGTTCCAGAGTTCCATGCCTGGAGATGCCACGGCAGCGGGATAAGGACCAGCACGAAACTGATGAACGCGAAGATGGGGTAGAGGGGGTACGTCGGGTCCCTGATGGTCATGGTTGCGTTCTAAGTTGGGGGTGGTAATGGTAAAGGAGTGGGTAGAGGACGAGGAAGGGAACCAAGCGAGCGACTAAGCAGGAAGCCTTTCGCCATCGCTGCGTATCCTTTGTATATGTCTCTGGGACAATGGGAGTGCGACAATGCAAGCGCGGAGTTCTCTTCGCAATGAGGACGCGCGAGAGTGGTTTCGATTACGTAATGGACAATGAAGTTCCCGCGCGTCCAAACAATGCACAAATACATTGCGCCGCGCCGGCACGGTGGCCCAGCTCAGATGATATCGCAATGATATCGTCCTCCTTGTCGCCTACCACAATGTGTTTTCCATGAAGAACGATCTCAATAAGATGATCCAGCGGCCCTTGCCTCATGGGACAGGCGGTAAAGAAGTCAACGCGTGGGATAATTCGATATTTTCGGTGGCTCCGTAGTAATTTGAGCATCATTCGAGCTGGGCCGCCAAAGAGGACAATGGGGTAGTTTCTACCATTATGCTCAAACATTTGGCCATGAGACCACATATGGGAGTCTATAAAGGTTAGTTTCCCTTAACTGAGCTCCCCCATTGCATTAAAGCATTCCCTTTCGCTCGTCCAGCCCCTTACATCGCACCTTTTTTGCGCTACTAGCTCTCATCCAGCGAACCCCCAGCTATAATCAGCTCTAAACATCTTACCACCGCCTCTAAATCACCTACCAAGCACACACTTATCAGAAATGGACGCTTTCGAAGACATTCTTTCATTTGAGTCCTTTTCTCCCGCTGCTGGGAATGAGCCGTCACACGTTCCTGTCGACGAAGACCGATCAGCTCCAGGCTACTTCGGTGGTTTCTGTGTCGTTGCATGAACACACGTAAGTGACATCTGGCTCGCACTCTTTTCCACGAACTTATGTTATATTTCTTCAGCTACCCACCACATTATCCCTCCTCGTCTCGGTTCCCAATAACGTCGATTTGTCGGCCTTCCGCTCCTTACCATTATACCAGCTGATACTGCGTATTTGCCGGTTCGTCTGCCTTTGGACTCTAACCTACGCTATATCGTTAATTTTCTACTCCTTCATCCAGGATTTCGCTTTCTTCTTATTCTTCGTTATTTCTCTCATGGCTATATCTCATTATTTTGGATCGTTAATCATACCATTACCTACCGTGTATCGCTAGCACCATGTATCTCGAGTAGAAATATACATTTCGTGTATAACGCAGTGTTCATTGAGTTCTTGAGTGATTTTTAGTTCAGGGACTGGAAGAAGATGCACCGTACCTATGGCTCGCACCGAATGTAATATTTAGGTGATGTTTCGTCCTTCACGAGCTCAATACAGTATTTGACGATGATTTAAAGATAGACCAGCGAACGACTGTCTTCGACTCTTATCTGGAGAGCCCTAGTCTAGTATCATGTTCATTATATATTAGACGCCGCATACTTATATGTCAGCCCCCCCTCATCGACTTAAACGATGAAACGATCTACCCAGTTCGAATTGTAATAGATTACGCCGGAGTATGACTGAGCTTTCCTCCATCTTGCTGCTGTATTTTCCCGTGCTACTGTCATCTAGAACCGTCTTGTCCCCGACTTTCCGCTCCCGGAATACTCTCCCAAGAGCGTTTGTATTTCGCAGAACCATCTGCTCCCAAAGTGCGATCCATTACTACTATATTCCTCAGAGTTGATATGAAGAGGCGAAGGCTTGCTGAAGGCGTGCATTGAGCCAAGATGCAAGCCGTACGTGGTTGGAGGAGACAAGAATTACAAAGAAGGCGGCAAAGGAGATGGGGATGACAGCGCGTGGGTGGCAGGTGAGCTTCAGTGAGCTAAAATGGACAGAATGGAGGTAAGGAGGCAGCTTCGTAGAACAGAAGGGTCATTGTGATATCTTTCGATGGAAATCACGGATAAGGTAGGTAGGTTCAAAATCTCGGGCAATTGATCCTCCATAGAGTGTTGTGGAATGGTCTAAGACCTGTAAAGGGCTAAAACTTCGAGAGCAGGCGAAACCTAGCCCTCCACGAATGAGTCGTTCTCTCCTAGAAAACTGGGTTGACTTCTCTAGAAGTGGGGCATGCATCTTTCACTTCTCCAGGAAGTTCTTGATTAGCGGTACTCTGTTCAGTCTGGGTATATGTACCTGGAAGAGACTAATTTGCCTCGGGTAGGGACTCTCATGGTTATCTGTGGGTAAAATTATATTTTTGATTTCATGACTGCAGTTTATACTCTATGCCTTAGTTCTTTGGCAAGGCTAGACTTCTAGTATACATACTCATTACTGTACAGTATGAATATATTTATGTAAGATTTGTGCCCTATAGGAAAAACGAGTCAAAAAAAACCATGGCTCAGGCTCATATGGGTCAACTGGGATTTCGCAACATTGAGTTGACTAATATATATATTCATGAAGCAAAATAATGTGGATAGCAGAGACCCATAATTCTGCAAAATCTGAAGCTTCTACGATAGGAATTGCTTTGTGGAGAATATTATATCAAAAAGTGTGTTTATCCATGCCAGTCCCTAGCCTCGGGTCGGCGCAGGTACTTCCAAAGACTGGCCAGGGTCCGGGAGTGGAATCCCTTTGGAGAACCTCAACATCTCTTGTGCCCAACCCACTGGGTCCAAGGCATAATAAATTAGACGGCACAGGAATCCAGCACAGCAGATCAGTGCGGCTTCGCGCTAGGTACTATGGCAGACCAGCGCGCACTGAGGGTGAAGCGCATGACGAGTTATTTCCAAAATAAGGAGCGAACATTGAAGAGTCTTCAGAGGAGCTGAAAAGATAGATGCTTAAGAGAAGTTGGGCAGGAATATGGGACCGCGGGGGCTATTGGGTTGGACGCTGAACTAAAGACGGGTCGCCATCGACAGGAATGCCAGCGACCCTTCATCGGACGCATCAGCATATTCGATCGAAAATTCGCAGTAATTATGGGCAGGCAGCATGTTTCGTTTCCGCTATCAAGGAATGAGCACAGATGCGCTGCCAGGCATTGCTGAGTGCAACTTGAGTGTAACAAGTGTAGGAGCGTCTAAGCTTAACCTTTCATCAACTGCTCATTCAAATTGCCGTTTTCTGCTATTTGTCAGGAAGCCTAAGAACAAACAACGTTTATTGCTCTGAGGTCAGGCAAGATGATGACGTAGTAATGTTTCTCTCTGGAAAATATGCGACGAGCCATGTAGACAGGCGAAATGATGGACTTTAATTTCATTCCTTTGCCATAATTGCTAAGAATACAGATAGTGTAAATAATGTGAAGGAGTGTAGAGCCTCAATACAGGGCAAAATAATATAGATGACGTGCAGAGACCGAGATAAAGAAATAATGTAACGAACGATGTAATAATATCAAGATGAATCATGAATCATGGCGTCAAGTAGCGCTACGGGATGGCAAATCAATTGCGTGACGTAGGTTCCTGATGTCCATGGATGGATATGTGACAGGCCGTGATCTGAACGGGTTCTGCAAAGTGCGTGGCTGAGGCCGAGGTATAGGGACAGTATGAGCACCGAAATGCATAGCAGGTGTCGAGAGCTCACTCGGAGACGGTGGAGTATAGTGCGTAAAATCAGTCGCCGTTGGAGAGCCGGAATCACTGATGGTAAGAGGAGATTTCTGGGGCAACGAAGCGGCAGATTCGGTATATGATGCATTAGTAGTGAGGGAACGGGATATGGAGACCTTGGACGAGGTGCCGAGGCTAGATTTTCCCGAAGTGCTGCGGTCGGTTCTAAAACATAGTAAATCAGTCAGAAGTCACTAAGGAATTTGAGAAAGAACTAACCGAACGACAGGTAAGGTGTGGAAATCGCGCTTCGAAGCGCGTCCTTTTCCCCAGGTATGAGACCGAATCCAAGAGTAGCACTTCTTGTACTCCTCCATCGCATCATGTCCGAATGCGAAGAAAGCCACAAAGAGCCAGGTGGACACGGGGACCATCCACCAAGCGCCGGTATAACCGCGGAGAGTGGCTTTAGCAATAAAAACGCTGGGGTACGCGTCGATGCGTCCAAAGTCGAAGTGAACATCCTCCCAGGTGGTCCAGGGGCGGATGTGCACCGTCAAAGCAGTAAATGAAAGGGAATATGCAGTGACTGTGATAGAGGAAATCATTTCCAGAGCAGACATGAGCATGAGTCGCAGGTAGCGTGAGGTGGTGAGCGCAGAGTTGCTGGACAGATGGGTAGCAAATGATGCGCGACGGTGCATGAAGTGTCGCAAGGCGAGGCCGGCAAATACAAGTGCAGCAATAGATATGACCAGCGGCGGGACATACAAGATGAAAATGCTCGCAAGTGAGAAGTACTGGCTGGGTCTGCAGCCGAAGTCTTCAATGATGTCGAAACGATGGCCTTGAACAACGTAATCTGAAATAAATCATTAGTTGAGGGTGTAATAGAAGGTAAATGGTTCGTACGAAGGATCATGAATATCACCGGAAGGCCAAAGCACATGAGGGCTTCGAATATCTGCCGGCGACGTTTGTCGGATGAGGTGGCGCGTGCAACCCGAACGGACGAAACTTGTTCCAGATGGATGCAAATGCAAAGGCATGCAGCTGGTAAGGCAAAATTGGCGCCGATAATGATCTTGGTCGCTGTAAAATACTTTAGCACAACGAAAGCACTGGTAGAGAACAATAAAACGCACAGATATCGCACCATACTGATGCTACCTTCTCTACATTGCCAGCCCATATGATAGCATCCACAGCATAAATAACGTTAAATGCAAAAAACCAGGCGATAATTGAGAGAGTGGCTATATTGCCAGCGCGCCAATGCCATGGCAGAGGCACGAGCACGGCGAAAGCTGTAATGAAAGCAACTGGTGCGAATTCGGGATGCATTCTAGCGTGAATGGGGGATGAAGACGACCGTGGAGACGCTTCGTCCATGTATTTGAAGGAGTATTTGAGGCGTCATGATTCCCTGCCGCGTGTGCAGAGCACAAAGGAGAGATCAATGTGGTGAAAGACAATGCAGAAGTTAAACGACCTTCCCAGCCGCATCACGCTGGGCCATCATTAATATGTCACATTGTTTTCCAAAAAAGGAAAATTGCCGCTGCAGCCGATTTAGCCGAGAGATACTGTACTTAAACTCCGCAATAAATCAGGAATATATATCCATAGTCTCCATTTGCACACAATGCAGTTGCAATAAAATTCACAATTACAATGGGTTTGGAAGGATGAAGCGGAGATTTAAACTTATTGAATCATACGATGCGAGAATGGCATGACACAGTGATGGGTCTGAAGTTTGAAAGGTGTGGCCCATTCTTGAACTCCACTTCATTGTCTTCGTGTTCGGAGGGCATAGGGAATACTCAATGCATGGCCGGCCGCTGAGCGCTGATTCGTCGCTTGGGCGCCGATTAATTCGTCAGGAATTGGTCTGTACAAGATTTTTGACGGCAGTAATGAATATAAGCCAATTTTATGGGGTATAACGAAAGATAATAATATTGCTGTAAGATGCTTCTGAATAGATCCTGTGGCTACAAATACGAATAATGTGTTTAAGGTGCTATTGCTACATTGACCATGTTATCAAGGAGGGGAGTAGATCGCCTCACGATCTCGAATGAGAGGAAAGATAATAACAAACTGCGTAGAAATGTTAGTGTATCGCTAGTAAGTGCTGAAGGATGAGAACATACAGAGAGTAGCTACTGGGTATAATCCGGAAAGAAAAATGTAAGGTCAAATGCTGAGCAAGCTAGGACAAAATATTAGAATACAAGCTGTATCACTACCGACAAAGGCCATACCTCATGCAATAACGCAGAAAGCTCGGGTAGTTCCAGTGCCATCTCGCTCAGAATCCACGAGCGGCTCTGATTCGTCTGAGGATGTTCTCGTGGAACATGTGGTAGTCGCCTCTACGACATCTTCGTCGTCGAAGAGGAAGGTTGCGAGATTGATAAATGAGTCCATTTGGTTTAGATGATGTGGATGAAAACGTAGTGGATGCGGTGGCAGGTGGGCTCGGAGTGAGGAGACGAGGGGATCGCGGGAAAGTTAACTTGCTGGGTGAGGGACGAGTTTATGGGGGCAGAATATTTAAAAGGATGTATAGGTATAAGGTTCATTGTCTTCAAGGAACAATGCACAACTTTTCAGGCCGCTCAGCATGAAGGAGACGAAGCGGCCGGGTGGTGATATGACCCGTATCTCCATGTATGGAAGGTAAGATTCCAGAAGACATATGACCGCACAACAATGAGGCAACGATGGCTCCGAAGGTCCTCAAGGCTTCAGAGTTCAGCTGGAAAAAAGGAGCCGGTTCGTTCATGAGGGTTAGGAGGAAAATATTGATGCCTCGTATTGCGCAACCATTGTGACACTTCGATCTCATTGTGACAATGTCACCACGTGACCATAATGGGACTTCAAATTTGCAATGCTGGAACGCTCGCTTCAATGAATGATCGTAGTTGGTTGCGCGGTGTTCACAATCCGCGATAGTTGAATAGTGGATATCTTCCATCAGTAGCGGGATGGGATGGATGAAATCATCGCGATTAGTCTCACAATCCGCTATAGAGGCTCCGTTCCGTCTACGCACGTGATCTATTAAATAGAACATCTGTAGCATCTTTCAATAATATAAACATAATCATATTATTGAACGTAATCTTACCGAGACATACAAAAATGCTACAAAGTTCAACGGCGACCACTAGACTATATTTATTCCGGTAATATAAAATAAGGTAGAGGACGCTTATAACCTGCCAACGTTACGTGCGGTTACTTTTCGTGACTCTCACGTCCAAATCCGGACGAGAGGGCTCGGAGAAACAATGGAATTGTATTTCAAAAGAATCGAGGACGATATCGCAAAGTAAAACTCCAAAAAATTATTTAAGAATGTGTAAAGAATGCATATGGAATATTCTAGACCGAGAGCTTGAGAATTGAGAGAGAAATAAGCAGTTCTGGGATCTTGTACATTCTGTGGTTCTGAAGAGGTTCTGCCCTTGCTTTTTTCAGATTATTCAATCTATCTGTTGTAGATCTTCTTATTTTACCCATGGGAGTAAATTTAAAACATTTATGGGAGTAACATAGAGCTCAAGGTGTGTTTATTACTGAGAAACTAGGTTATACAGCATGGACATCTTGCGGCAAATATGTTTTCTCTTATTTCTCTTGTCCAAAATTAATGATTCTACAAATAACTATCTAGACCGATCCGTACGATATTTCTTCATAAAATTTTGGAGCCAGATTTCCTCAAAAGGTTCCATAACCTGTTAAAAACACAGAGAAGTAAGATTTTGAGTGGATTTCGACGGATTTGGACATGTCACACTCGAGCACGTGACGTTGGTGGGTTATGAGCGTCCCCAACCTTAGAAGTATCCGCCAGCATCGTTCCATCACAATCGAGCATCCCGCATGAAAGCTTGTCCGCCAAGCTATGATGGTGTCATCGGAGACTATTATAGAATATTCATTTCGTTTCTCTATTCATTTACTTTCTCTTACTCTCACGATCATATCTTTCTTCCACCTTAGGCCTTCAATGGCTCTGCTTTCATTACTCCTCTATTATTTTCCTTGCCGACCTCTAGTAGTATAAAAAAACCTATATCTACGCAGGTACATACAGAGTGAATACCACTCTCAAGTTAACACAAGAATGCTCGACACTCGCACAAGATTCGTACAGTCCACTCAGGACTATCATTCGCATTCAAAAACGTATTCAAACCTTACTAGACCAAGTCCACTCGGGACTTCATTATATTCGCACTCACATCACACTAGTCAAGTCGTAGACTAGTGTACCCTTCGACACTCGACAAGTTGCTCAGCAAAATAAGAAACCTACTTGACAGTTACACCCAGTAACTATTTACTACACTCGCTTTCGACTTCCTATTCGCATCAGGCATTAGTTAGATCCATTTAGGTCTTCTACTGCCTTCTATTTTTACCAACTAATTGGAACAGCGATTAGACCTGACGCTACCGCGCACCTCTAGGCTTTTGTGCCTTAACTCGCAACTGCTATTTTAGGTTCCGCACCCACATCACTTAGTACCTCTTCACCTCAATTCTTCATGCCTATTGACGCCAGTGCATTGGCATCCCATTGGAAACATAGACAAGTCGAGCATTGTACTTTGACTCTTATGCTTATTGACGGAGATAAGAACGAAATATAATGATATTGGTGTAGTAAATTGAACAATGGCTACAAGTTATGGATAATCTGCTACTAATTAATACATAGTATGGCATGGCAATCGAGTCGCAAACTGAAAATAAGGAGAAATAATGGTATCGAGTATTGAAACTACAGTAAAATGATTTCAGCAAATAGGTCGCCGAGTGTGAAAGATCACAACATACAGAGTGTAGTACCGCTAGGGCATAATCGGTAGTAGAGAAAAACAGAAAACAGAAAGCGTAGCAGGCAGAGCCAGCTCAAAAGGAAAGACAGAAAGTTAGCATGGAAGCGAAAAGAATGAAGGAATACAAAATACCTCATGCGATAGTGCAGAACGCACGAAGAGTTCCCCCAGCGTCGTCTCGTTCGGAATCAACGAGGGGCTGGGATTCTTCCGGTGAAGTTCTCGAGGAACATGTTGAGGAGAGGTCTACAGCGACGATGTCGGCTGAGAGGAAGGATTCGAGATCGATGAATGAGTCCATTTGGGAGCGAAAAGGGTACGAGTGCTTGTTTAGAGGATCTGAACGCAAGTTTATACGAGGGCTCGCAGAATGATGCGGACAAGCGTGGAGTAGGGCTCGTAGGAGGGCAAGGATGCGATGGTGACTGGATTAGGGATCACGGTAATGGAGAAATGCGATCCTGAGACCAAACATTTAAAGGAATGCGTGCACATGCAAAAATCCATTGTCACAGAGAGACAATGGGTAACGGTTAACGGTCTCTCAAACCTCAATGTGTTACCGGTAACAATGTTCCGGCAGAGAGTATGGCCATGAGTCCAGAAGGCAGCCAGGCGGTGATGTCTTTATGTTCCCAAATTATCAACGGGCCACAAATGGGGCTTAGTGGCCTCAAGCAGGGAGAAATGGAGACACGTTGGGACTGGAGACGGTTCCAAGTTGGCTCGGAAACCAAGCGGGAGCCTCTCGGCTTACTCCCACGCGTGTGAATATTCATGTAACGCAGTCACATGACTGATCTAAATGTGGCCCCATTGTCTTCCCGATCTCTTTCCCAACGCCGATACTGCGTCAAGGCTGCCGGCGATGGCCCATGCGAGGGGGCCACAACCCAACTGGAGCCACCATATGGAAATTCTTTTGCGTTAAATTCGCGCGCTTTCAGAAATGTTACGATACCCCACGACTGACACTTCCCGCTACCGTTACAACACTCCTTCAATTGCTCATTTCATTTATTATGCCCGTATTTCCTACCTCGAGGTTCGCATTGCTCGGCTGCATTGTGATATTCCTGCGTAAGTTGCCATCACCCTCGTGTTCAGGATCGAATGTCTTATCTGGTACGATTTCTTGCAGTTTTCCTCGCGTGCCCGGCTTTATCTTATCCTGTAGCAAACGCACCAAATAATTCTGTGGATCAGGGAAATCCAATACTCGAAGCTAAACCTGATCTTGGCGTAAGTGCCTTTGCAATCCTCCCAAATTCGCTTATCCTGATTTATTATTTCTGATTGCAGATGTTATCCACAGTCCGTCATGTTGTCGCTGAGCGTGAAGTCCCTTCTCCCCGAGAAGGCTTGCAACCTTCGAAGACGATTAAAATCAAACCGTGGCATATACCAAATGCCTTGCTTACGATGGAGTTTTTTTCTATCGCTATAATTCTCAGTGTTGTGAAATGGATAGATATGCGTATGAGAGCCCAATAATGGGTGTTTTCTACAGTAGTACCTACTACATAATAAAATCTTTCTTAAAAATAACAAAAGTCTCAAGGGTTGTGCGGGTTCATTTTATTTTACTCTAGATGACCAGGTTGGAGTTCGATGCCGTAGATGCAACTGGTTCCGTTGAGCCAGAGGGGTTTAGCTACAGGAAGGCTTGATGACATCTCAGGCGACTCTTTTACTACTTATGTAGTAGTACTACGTATCGCGAATATTCACCGCTCGGAGTCCAAGCCACATAATTTATGAATTGTGGAAAGGGTATATTTGAATTCCAGAGTAATACAACAATATGGGGGTATGCACTGGGTATTTAGAGAGATACACGATTAACGAAAGGATTTATTATTAAAGAGCGTAGACAGCTAAATGGATGAGATTGGTCAGAGATTCAAACCGAGAGATGGAAAACTGCTCACTGCTCCGTGGCACTTGGGAGAAAAATCGAAACAAAATAATGATAGGGAGACTAATGGTCGAACAATTCAGAGTTGCCGGTTAGCTGTAAAGTTTCTGTTGTAAGTTCTTGAAGAATCCCTGGATTAGGAATGACTCACGCGATGGTGCACCATGTTGGTGCCCGGTATTGAGAATCCTCATCTAGAGGAACATCCAGTCTGCAGTCGATATCGTTGGTAGACGCGAGGTCACCAGAAAGGCCCTCAGGGAGCAGCGTAGTGAATTCGTCCATTGATAAGGCGGGGAATAGATCAAGTGGCAGAGGATTGGGTTAGAGAGCTTCAAGGAGCGTTGACGGTATAAGGGCTTGGATGTTGAGGCGAGCGAAAAGGGTTGATGCAAGAGTAAAGGGAGGATGCAAAATACTCCCTCTATATACACACTCATTATGGGGGCCACCCAAGCGATCTCCATTGTCTTCTGCAGCACTATCCTATTGCACGCTGGCCGCACGAACGAGAAACGGCAGAGAACATGCCTTGATTAGAATTCCGAAAAGGACAGGACAATGGATGTCACATGTCACACGTGTGTTACGTTGGTGTCACAGCACAATGCAATAATTTGGCGAAAGGCGGCTCTCCCTGGGCTTTCTACTCCGACCATTGTCCACCTCACTTGACGCAAAGTGGCCGTATGGATTACTCACTGCATAAAGGGACGCAGCCTGCGCAAGATGCGCTCCTAGTCACTCGTCTTTCTGCCCCCTCCCTCCTCCGGCCATGCCTTCTCACGATCCCACCTACCCTCTCTACCCTGTCCTCGCCTTCATAGGCTTTGTCGTCTGTTTGATCCCTATGCCATGGCATATTCAGGCTTGGAATTCTGGCACATGTGCTTTCATGCTATGGACGGCCGTTACTTGCCTCATCCTGTTCGTGAACTCGATCGTGTGGGCGGGCAATGTCGACAATGTCGCGCCTGTATGGTGTGATATTTGTGAGTAGCTTCGTTCCTCCCTTTTAGAGTCGTCTTTCTCACTACTATTTCGCAACAGCGTCGAAGCTCATTTTAGGTGCAGCTGTTGGTCTCCCCGCATCCACCCTCTGCATTAGTCGTCGCCTCTATTCTTTGACTTCGGTCCGAACGGCGTCTGTGACACGCGACGACGTGAGTTTCTCATTCTCGTTTCATGTGTCCTCCGAAAACTCATTCCAATGTCTGTTAGAAACGGCGCATGATCATCATAGACTTGTGCATTGCGGCTGGGTTCCCGCTTCTCATCATGATTCTCCGTAAGCCTTTCCTGGTAACTTCAAGATGGTTGTATTCTGACAGACTCGCAGACGTCGTTGTGCAGGGACATCGTTTCGACATCGTAGAAGACTTTGGCTGTTACCCGGTGGTTTACAACACTTTGCCTGCGTACTTCTTATACTTCATCTGGCCTGTTGTCCTTGGTGTCATCTCGTTCTGCTTCTCAGGTAGGCCATCACCTCTTATCGCACCTTTCATCGGAGTACTAAGTCATCTTCAGCCCTCACTTTACGCTCCTTTTGGGTTCGCCGAGCGCAGGTTAACCAACTCTTCTCCTCGAATTCCTCCCTCAACGTCAGCCGATACCTGCGTCTCATGATGCTGTCCATCTCCGATATGATGATCACTATCCCGCAGGGCGCGTACGTCATCTATATTGGCAACAAGGGCGTCACGCTGGCTCCCTGGATCTCCTGGGAGGATACCCACTTTGACTTCGGTCGGGTTGGGTTGACCCCGGGACTCATCTGGCGCAACAACGAGCCATTCCGCATCTCGGTGGAATTGACCCGCTGGCTTCCAGTCGCTTGTGCTTTCCTCTTCTTCGCTCTGTTTGGATTCGCGATGGAGGCACAGAAGCACTACAAGATTGCGTTCTGGGCTGTCGCTGGTCTGTTTGGCTACAAACCTGCCTCTCAGAAAGGCTTCAAGCTCTCGCTGCCCATGTATGCCCCATTCCTGATTGATTGACTTAACTCGTTGCTTATCCGTTTGTCTTTCTACAGCTGGAGCCGAACTCCCAAAGCTACCAACCCCTCTGCATCTGTTGGCTCCCTTCCTGTCTACGTCCCTACTTCGCCTTCCCAGAAGAAGAACTGCCGCAACTCCCTCTCCTATGTCTCCGATCTCGAGCTTAGCATCTACACCGAGACCGACGTTGAGAAGTCCACCGAACTTCCCTCGCCCTCCACCAGCTCCACCATCGTACCCCCCGAGTACACCCGCCCCGCGCCACACCACGTTCCTTTCGACGTGACTGCAACCTCTGGTTCGGACTTCGGCACCCCTCCTCTCTGACTGCTATTAGCTTCGGGGTCGAGTTCGAGCCGGACCAGCAGCAGCCCACGATGAAGGCCAGCCAAGCGACCTTGCGCAGCTTGGCCTCTATGGACAGGATCTATGTTTCCGCCGAGGTTTCCCACACCCGCACTCCCTCGCCTCCGCCCTTCACGAACATGGGCACGCTCCCCTACCACCGCCCCTTCGCCTCTCCCGACGACTACCCTGCTGCGCAGCCCCACCCCGGCACTCTCGCCAGACAGGCCTCCCGGTTCACCGAGGCGGTCTGAGATCGTTCTCGCTCTATGGCTTCCCCTCTGTATCTCCTAGCGTCTTCTCTCGTCAGCATCAATATCTTTCTGTTCAGCATTAACGCCACCCACGCGCGTCCCAACCACCTTCATTCCCGTCCACGCATCACTTACGATATCCAGGAACCCAGCACTAGTCCTATATCAATGTTACTCACGCTCCTTTCCATGCCGCTTCGATGCCGCACTCCACGATAAATTACGCTGTTTGTCACACTCCTTTACACTATTGCCTGCCTATCTTATATTCCTTCTCTGTTTTGCCTACTATGCCTCTCTGGTTATATATCACGTAAAATTGTAGACTAGTATTCATACGTTGTATCTACGTGACAAAAAAATTTAGAAAACCATTACAATTAATACCCACGACATCGTGAAGCTCTGGATCGAATTTGAATGTCAATAAGTCTCTCTTCCAAAGCAAGCCAGAAAGAATGCTCATCAACAAGGGGTTCCTTACGCAAGTTCTGGCAGCGCCCGTCCTTCACAGTCCGGAACCCGCTAAGTGCGTGTATGGCACTCGAAGCAGGCGACTCCCTCGTTAGCAAGCATAACTTAAGACCTCCATGTTTTTACCCGCGACCTCGAGCCGGGCACGTATGTTCGACCTTCATTCATCAACTTCGCCCAGTCACAGCGTGTCCAGCAACTTGACAAGCCCAATGCCTCGAAGAGCAAACGTTAACAAGCATAAGGATACACGGTTAGGTGAGCAGATCGTCAAGGAAATCTTCCATCTCAGCTTTTGGATCATTTGGCTTGGGTGCAGAACCGTCAGGGAGAGGAAGTGCAGGAGCATCAACGTACGCCGCCGCTGGGTAGAAAAGCGGGTGAGTACCTCTTCCTCACGCTGCAACAAAAACGCTCACCTTTCATAGAAGTAGTGGTCGGCACCACTGACTTCGCTTTCAACTTCTCCGACTTCGCTCGGAAGCGGCTCTTTAGCTCTGTTTGTCCTTCTTCAGCATTTTGGAGAAGATCGAACTCAGGTGATTATTTACCCCATGTAGCTTCAGCGGCAGCCTTCTCGCGGCTCATCTCGTCAAGCTCCTTGTCCCACTCTATCTGCGACACCTTGCCCTTCTTCGATCGCGCAGCAGCAAGGCGCTGGGGATTTGAGGAGATGTGGTCCAGAGAATGGTCGACGTCATCGTCATCGAGTTGGTCTTCTGTTGATAACGAGGGTATCGGAGCATCTGAGATACGCTGTCTTTCCAAGAAAGACGATAAGTCGACCTCTGGTTCGACTATTGGTTCACGTATCCGAGCAATTGCGTCAATAACGGGACGTAAAAGAAGATAGCAAGACCAATCGCGCACCATCAGAGTCAAGCTCTGGCTCCGGCTCAGCATAACGATCAGCGTTCGTCCCGAGCTGTCGTCTTGAGAATCTCGCTGCCCGCTCTGCAGCCTCTTCTTCGTCCTCCTCGTCGTTAGGTCCTTCGCCTTCCAGGAGCAGGCGCTGGCCAAACACGGCTGGGCGTCCTCCGCCGCGACCCCGACCCCGAGCTCTGAGATATTTTCCAAGCCCGCCTCTTGATCCACGACCACGGCCTCGTCCACGACCTTTGGAGGGAGCCCCTGCTGGTTCTGACGATGCTTCGGACATGAGTTCAGCAGCGAGTGCGTCAGCCTCCGTAACTCTGCTATCCTGGCTATTTGCTCCTCCTCGTGTTGCCAAATACATACTCGATCCAAACTCCGCAATTCATGGCACAGCGGGTCATTCTTACTTGTAACTTCTGTATACTTACCTGCTTCCGGATTCTTCGGCGGTACAATACCCTAGACCTTTACACCGGAAACAGTCATATTGTGGCCATTGTTTTCGCTTCATTCTCGAAGAGGATACTGGTACAACTTGGAGGTGGGCCCATTGACAGTAAGAGGATTTCCGTGTGCAATGTCTTTCTTTTACCATGGTTTTAAAATAGGATTACCGCATGCTCTTCTGAAAAGCTCACAACGCGGAAGAATTTGAGGATCAGCCGACTTTTAGTTCCAAATATACGATCTTCTAAGTTCTGTTCACATACATATGGCATGGAGGGTGAGTTACATCTTCAATGTCTGAGGGCAAGAACCTAACGTGCATTGATTTTGTTCTGGCTTCCACTTTATATTATCAATTCCAGGATAAAGGGCATACGATGGCCATTCCCTCTCTATGCGGAAACTTCACAGTATTGATCTGCGGACGTTGGCTCCCGTGCTTCTCGCTTGCAATGCCGACGATCCCTCCTTTATTCCGACCTCACTGCGGTTTCTCCCTGTTCGGAAAGATCTTTTGGCTCATTGTCGTGGGGGTTTCCCGTCCTTGTCGAAATACTAGTGCTCATTCAAAGTGATTGCCTCGACAAGTTTCTTCACCTTCTAGCCAGGAACTTTTCCTTGCGGCACGGAGAATAATTCTACTCCCCATCACAGTCACAGTCGGAACATTACTCTTTCCTGTTTATTTGTGTGCTAACTCGAAATTAAAAGCATCGCGTCGCGCCGTGCTATTCGTCGACCAGCTGTTGAATCCAGTCTCACAGCATCCGTACGACACAACCGCCTTCCACAATGTTCACCATCGCCAAATATAGGATCTGTCCACCATCCATTTCGATGATGTTTATTAATCATTGTGTTTCTTTAGCTACTATTTACGGCTTGTTAGGCGCTACTGCAGCCCTGCTTGCAGGCACCACTCGACTTCATTTCGTCGAGTAGATTTGGACGGCTGAAGGTCCTCCCTCCGGACCAATCACCACAGCGCCTTTCGGACAACGTGCATTCGGTAAGGACTTCGATGCTAACCTCCTTAAGATCCCCAGCACAGCCGAAACCCTCATTACCACCGACGGTGCATACGCGCTATATGTGAACGGCATGCTCGTGGGATCCGGAAGCACTTGGCCCACTCCGAAATATTTCTGCGTCGACACCAGCGCTTTCGATAACGTCGTGATCGCGGTTAACGCGACCAATAAGGTTCCGCGTTCTACCCCGAACCATGCTGGTCTACTCACTACCGGTAGGATCAACTATGACATTGGAGATAACGAGATCTTCGTCAGCGACGATAGGGTGTATAATCTCAATATAGGACCCTCGTTCGACGATAGCCACTGGCCTGCTGCGTTTATGGAGGCAGACTACGGCATCCAACCATGGTGTTTCGCCCCTCCTCCCAGTAATCAGACTTACCATTAATTTCACTCGTTCAAAGACTAGTGTGAGGCCTGTTTTAGTATTATTGCTTAGCGCTTTCGTTCATATTATTTGTCGCCACACATCAGACGGAATGGTGGTATGATCGCTTCACTTTCTGCTGCATTTTCTTCTAGGCAGTTTTATGGCCTTGTGTTTAGTGATGGTTTCTTAATACTGAAGAGCAATCTAGGACGTACTTTTATCAACTCAAGGCATAATGTGAGCCATTCTTCTGCGTGTCTATCAAGGTGGGGCCAATTTACTAGGAAATATATTTAAATAGTGTAATCGATACACTTTCGCTCAGATGGATCAATTAGTTGGCCTCTACTTACTAGCTCTGCTTGCCAATAATCTATCCAAGTGGGAATTGAAGTGCGACTATGTGAAGGATCCAAGTCGATTACCTCAGCTATTTTAATCAGGGGCTCCTATAATCAGAAATTTCATGCTGTGTCGATCAACATAGGAATAATTTTTCCGTGGAGCAAGGAAGAACGCTATGCTAGAAGTAAGAAACTGCCAGGAGAGTATACGGGAAGAGCACTGATAGTTCGGCAAGGACTCAGAAGCAAAGAAACAGCTCTCTTCGGCATTGCGTATGAGGAGATTTGGGTCGGTGTGACAAGGAGCGTGGCATTTTCTTGAAACATATATTCAGCGAAGCCTATTGCTTCTTGTTACTGTCCACGACGACTTCGTATCGAACTACCAACGAGTTATATGCTGTTGGAGTTGAAATAGATTAAAGGGGAAAGAAGAACAAATTGAATGGTCATACTTCTTTCATGGACCTGTGGAGAACCATTTATGCAGCACGTTCGCGAATATATAGAATGTTCTTAAGGCTATTGAGAAATTTCTGAAGTTCTTAAGTCGTACTCGGAACTTAACTTATGCCGTTATCCCAAGAATTATTAGTCAAAATAGGGACAATATGTAGTGGAGCTCTTATGTACCTAAGTTCAACATTTTCCCAGGTTCCGATGAAGAACAGCGGACCATACCTGCTGCAGAGTATAATTTTCGAGAGCTAACCAGGCTACCGGAGTCTCACTGAGTCTAACGGCATATTCGCGGAGTTTGGATTGAGTATTTGGCAAGTCGAGATGGGACAAATACGCAGTTCTCAACTGTGGTCACTGTTGCCAGCGAGCCGCGCAACGGATTTCTGCGTTCTGGTCTATGGCCCTTGCATTGTATGATTGGCGTGATCGGATCCTTCCACTCCAGTATGCCTCTCTATGGGAGTTTCTCCTCTCTTCACATTAATGCAGTAACAGGCCTGTAATACTCACATCCGATTGGATAATCCCGCACCCGATGGTGGCCAAGGCTGCAGGTTGCGGAATAGGCCCAGTGAGTCCAGGATTCTCATAAACCTCGACTCTCGCAAGATATATTATGAGTCAGACATATTGGACAAGCGATATCAGTATTGACTCAAATTCGGACAAAACGTATTCCCCATACCGACTGGTTCCTGGACTCAGCTGAGGTTGGAATGCCGAAGTTTTCAGTGCATGAGACTATCGCATGATCGGCGGAGTGGTATCCTAAATTTTCAATTAAGGGTTGCGCACCTTCTGTGCGAAGGATCTAGGTTGAGTGTCAGTTTCGCACTTACGATTCAGATATGTTCATATTGACTTTTGTTCTTTTTTTACGTCTTCAATCCACTCCAACTTCAGGAGCTTATATTGGTTGTTTGATGCATGAATCCTTGTGCACTAACGATACTTCGTGGAATATATGCTTCTAGGAAACACGTAGAACCATCTACACGCGGTTTCCGTCCGTCTCGTAAGTAATGCCGACGAAACCTTGTTCGTTGTACTCCCCTTATATTCCATTGCGGATTCTTCCACTATCCAGAGCTTCTTGAAGATCAGGATGATACACATATTCCGTGCTTGCAGAACTACTAACCCTTCTTCAGCGCTGTCGGCTGACAGGTTTTCATATCTTCAATTCTCCTTGCTCCACGGATACACGACTCCGCTCTTGGTGCGCGCAGAGTAAGTCTTCAGGTTCGGAGGAATTTTGTGATCCTTTGTTGGCATATATTTGATGAGTAGAACAGTTAA
>JASFDD010000406.1:0-18735 GCA_036937055.1 Nidula microcarpa | reverse complement strand
GGGGCTTGCTGGCTTCTGGGGAGCGTCGTCGACGCGTGCCACGTTGCACTTGATGATGGGAGTTCAAGTGTGACATGGCGTGGCGAGTGTTTGCTCAGTTTGTTGTTGGTTCTTGGGTTCTTTCTCACGCTCGTCGATAGATTTGTCACCACTAGCAGTAGCGCTCCAAGGAGATGACTGGCCCTCTCAGAGCCGTTATGGTTATCTGTAAGTCTGCCTTTACACCATTTTTTTTATCGCCAATAGGAACGTTCATTTTCGGACACTAATGGATCTTACATGCATTTAACGATATCTGCTAGAGTCATGCCTTCGCCAGATTGACTCATCGTCTCGGTCTTCCCGAGTCCTATCTCCTTCACAGAAGACGATCGGGGATGATGAAGCAAGTGACCTCCCCGTCCCTCTTGACGCCACTCAAAGTGTCTCCCGAGACGTCCCCACGGCTGAAGCTCGTGCCCCCATACGAAATCAAGGTCGCTTCCGTCCAACTCATCCCCACTGGCGTGCGGTACACGCTCTGCCCGATACCGCACGACGCGTCCCCGGTGCCTTCCCAGTAGAACGCGAACTTGGTGAAAGTGTACGCGTGCGAGATCATGAAGCGTATTATGCCGGCGCTCGCGATAGTTGGGATGGCGCCGTAGTGGTTCGGGAGGCCCGAGTTGGAGCCGTAGGAGATGATGTGTAGTTTTCCGGGGCCGTCGACGGTGATGATGACGCCGTTGCCGTTGGTGAATGCGGCCGTCATGTTGCTTCTGGTGATTAGTTGGTGAGTCGGCGCGATGGCAGAGACGAGTATGTTTGAGATTACCGATGCAAAAAGTTAGTAAGGTGAGTTTCTGTTGCGGTATTTCTCAGCGAGTGCGAGTACTGAATAGAAGTATGGCTTACTGTTTAAAGGTGCAGGAATGCGGGCATATTCAAGCAAGTCTGCCCTGCTTTTATGCATTTTTGAAGGCCGTACAGTCCGAACGAGGATACAAAACTTACGCCCTGCTCAATTATCCACGCACATTTTTGCGAACATTCCAAGGCGTTTGTGGTAGTCAAACTGGCATTCTGCTGTATTTGTGCACTATATCGATCTTGTTCCGCTGCCAATATTTGGTAATTCCCATACCTACCGAGCGGATAATTCGTCTAGTCAACGTCTGGTGATATATTCATGAGCGCTTCGCTAGTGTCGTAAAAATGAAGGGCTTGTTTCCTTGTGTAGGAAAGTGCTTTCGATGAGAAGAATTCAAGACCTTCCATGCTTTCCTTTTTTTCTCCGCCGGAGGGAAAGGTACGTTATTCAATTTCAATCACTATATATAGACGAACGTTGGAAGCAGTCGACGAAACGGGATACACGCTTGCAAAGACCCACGAATATAATGGAAGAGTCCAAGGATCAGTGAATTTCAATTTCTTAACAGCGGTGGTCTCGATTGAAGTCTGTTTCTGCTTACACTGATATATACAACCTCAATCGTTGCTAGCTGGATGCAACCGATTTTGCACCATGATATATTGTCCACTGCAAGTTGGCAACCGGCGCCGAAATCAGCATAATACCTCTTATTCATAACAGTCAACAACTTACCGTGTTTTATCGTGAAAGATGACGTCCTTTGCAACTTCGACTGTGCCTCTTCAATTGTGTAACGTGTCTTCAATCCGGGCCGGCCACGCTTTTGTGGGGAATATACGGTTTGTGTACTCTACTCTATAAGAGTTTGGCAAACTATTTTGAGCCAAACACCAACGGAAGTCGGACTGTGGTGACTCACATCGATCCTCCCTAACTTCAATCTGTTTTCATTTTGCTAATCGGCAGCCATGGGTACAGCACTCCTGTCTTTTTTTGTCTAGATCTACTGCATAGCCCTACCTCGCTACCATCGCAAATCAAAAGGGATCCTCACCGAGTCACCGTCCAATGGCCGAGAACATATTGACCATTTTAAAAAGAGAACAGAAATACGACTGACTTGTATTCAGCATCTGCATAGCAAATGCTGTTACACTACCAATACTACATGCAACATTAACTTCTCACTTGCTTCGATTCCTCTGTCGCCTTGCTGCATTCTTAAGCCCTCCTTTGCAAATATAACGGATATGCATCAGCTCAGTGCTTGCTTCTATACCTCTTTAAAGGATCAGCCTGGCACCTTCTCTTCTTTTTTCGACCAATTATTGCCCTAATGGATTCCCTGCTTAAATGTTGTAGTAAACCATCTGGTCTCATGTCGGATAACATGTGTGAAATGCCACCGCCCTTACAAGTGCTCCCTAGGCTGACCACACTGTTTCTACGAGTTCCCTAGAGCTTCTTGCGAATATTCGACATGCACAGATTCCAGACTTGCTTAATAAACAATCCCCGAGCTGGATCAAGAATCCAACTTCCTCTCTCATCTTACATATTTCAATACATAGAAGGAGGCTTTTCAACTTTCATTTTCATCCCAGTTTTACAAATGGACTCACAGACTACTCACAGGCTTCACTTCCAGAGTTAATATTTCGTACAGACAGCATTCTAAACGTGGGTTCGAGACCTCTCTATGTCATCTCCCATGAAGATAGGAATGGCTTGCCTACCAAGATCCGATATATTGACAATGATTGCCTACTAGTGAAGATAAAAGTATGAACACTCATTTCGGACACGATTATGTTTTGCAATCATGACAGAAGAGAGCTCATGAAGATTAAAGATTGGCTGAAAATGCATGGCCCTTGTCAAATTCTCTCTATGTACACATTTCCTATTTTCTTCCTGTAAATATTAACCGGAATTTTGCATTCATAGAAAATCTTGAAGGTTGAATACTGCAGATGGTGTATATGTATGGAACACTGATATGGAACATCGACTAGTTTGAGTTTATTGTCGAAATTGTGTATTCAAACAACAGGTGAAGGATTTTTTGCAGCTCTTGTCTGAAGCAAGTCCAACAGTGCCTATGGCATACTTGAAAATGAAGATTAAGACTATGTGACTGCATCCCAGGACAATAACTATAACATGAGATCTTTCTTGTATTTAATGAAATGAATAGGATTCTCTATAACATGAGTTCTTTCTTTTATTGAAAAAAATAAATAGATTTGCCTTAATTAGCATATCTAAATTTATTTACATGCAGATTTCATATTACAAAATTGGTGGAATGTTGAATAAGAAAGTAATAGCCTATGAACTGGTGCTACAGCGTTTGAATGTTATATTTTCAAATTTATAACATTATTCTATAATTGAACTTGTTCAAAATAACACATTTATTCTCACATACCTTGGCTGAATAAGAAAAAAGATATGGAACACTGAATATGGCTCTGATTGCACTAGCCTTAGGATATTTCCAAAAAAATTATACCTCACTTATATCACTATTTAATTGAGATTTATGACAATTATTCTATGATGCTGTGATGGCTACAATGTTATATATGCTAGAACAGAGAATTTATTGCTGGTGTGCACGCAGAAAAGCTGATGGTCTGAGACCCACCAATATGATAGCACTGTAATTTTAAATCAAGACGTATTTTATTTGAGAAAAATCAGATTATAAATTGGTGTCACTATATGCTTCCATGTTTCACATCACTCAAGACAATTTTTGTCTTTTACCACTACCCTATGCACCAAAAGCCAGTGAGATATCTTGATCCCGGCGATGGCACAATCCAGGTACATCAGAAGGATTCATTTTCCATATCAATGGTATGAGCTGACAGAAAAACGGATAAGGTATTTATGTATGGTCGAAAAGATGGACAGCTTGATAAGGCATATGATTGCATTAAATACTATCCTTGTGCTTCCCGCTAAGAAAATAGGTACGTTAAGCATTTCACCATTGTAAACGAGATTCATTAAATGCTAAGCTGTCACAGCAAATACAAGCACTTGAAACTTTGCTAATGGTTATGTGTTGTAATGAAGTGTTAATATTCTATCCACGACATTGACGAAAAGGGTGGAAAATTTAGGAGATGCGGCAATAGAGGGCAGCCTGGTGCAAGAGTTGAACTCGACGGGCGTCAAGGATAGGCGCCGCCGACATCAAACTTCCAGGATGGATGACAGAAGGTTCCGCGGTAAGCGCTCCCAACCTCATGGATAGAACGAATTCTCAGCAAATAACCTTGAGGAATGGATGGCCGGCTCACATTGGGAGACAGGGAGACAGTAATGGATTGAATTTTGGTATCGTACTGTACAGATCATCGATATATATTCCTGGGTTCCCGTGTACTCCTCATGTGATGCCCACACCTTAGTGATTGCCTTACCTGATATCTGGGAACAACGCTTGAGGTAAGTCCAATAAGCTGATAATACTTGGTGTTAATTTATCGCCTTCTAAACACCAAAGTAACATGACAGAAGGATTACAGAAAGTATGCTCGCAACATGGCCAAGAGATCGGGCTCGAATCGTAGTGGAGTGAGCGGCTCATGAATGTGCCACCACATTCGGAATTAGTTCTTTCCAATCGTGAACTTCTCTCGAGTACAGCCTAGGAATGAGTGTCAAATGCTACCGCCCAATCGGTAGTCTTTATTGGAAATAAAAGTGAACATTGAATGTCCGGGGATGAATTGGAATACATTTTGCAGCATTTTTTTGGTCGCGTTCGTACCGTGCTTCCTGCACCTGGTCATTAGTTTTCCTCATGACGATGATATGGGACTCCAAATCTCAGAGGATCTTGGAAAAAGTAGCGCTACTGAGCACAACTTTCCCTGTCTCTGTCTGTCATAACGCAATATTTTCTAGTTTCTTCCATTTCATTAAGCCCTCTGGTAGAAAGGTGAAGGTTAGATTCCGTTGGTATAATGCGGCTGAGTGAAAGGAACACTCATTAGCTTCCTGAAGGTTGACACTGTCGAAGTGTATGATATTCTTGAAACAAGACTTGAAAAGGGAAAATATCAGGCCGTTCCCCGAGTCAGATGGTATCTGCAGATTCTAAATTGTCAGGCTGAATGGAAGTTGAATACGACTTCGAGTTCCACCTGTATTGTTTCATACTTATAATTGTATAGGCGCCCAATGGGCGCTTTCCAAATTCACTCGATCATTTCACTTCACTTGAGGGCAATGCAAAGTCCAGCGGAGTTAACCGATCGCAGATTTATAACTTGATCACCTGACTTATGAGCCTACTGGAAGATACAGCTGCGACTACAAAGGGCAGTGTCATCGAAAGTTCGACTCTACTTACAGGTAATTTGATGTGCCA
Organism: Nidula microcarpa; assembly: GCA_036937055.1. Classification (NCBI taxonomy): domain Eukaryota; kingdom Fungi; phylum Basidiomycota; class Agaricomycetes; order Agaricales; family Nidulariaceae; genus Nidula; species Nidula microcarpa. The sequence continues at coordinate 13,489 of JASFDD010000406.1, read as the reverse complement.
GAAGCTCTTCCAAAACTATGATGTAAAGGATCCGGGAATTACCGAATACGTTATAGTACGTTACGGAGGAAACTCATATTTTATCGTATCCAGGAAGTTCGCACTCCTGTAGCTTCACAGAAGCAGGCGGTAACAGAAATAGAGATCAATTGAAAAAGGCCGGTTGCTTTCCCAAACAGAAGCGAACTGTGAGCGACTTCTTCAATAGTCTTCACTACCTGATCTATGATAACGCACGTAAGGCCAACGTCAATGGAATCATTAGTGAATGGAGTAGATTGAATAAAAAATACATATCGCAAAGTACTATGCATCTCCAGCCAGAAATTCAGAGCTCAACACTAAGAACTCTGGCTCCCGCCCTACCAGCAAGCATGTCATCATTCTCGAGCTCGACATACCAGCGCACAAGTCAACGTGAAAGAATAATGACAAAATATTTGAAATGCTCAACTGAAATCTCCTTAGGTTCGAAACGAATTTCGAGCGCAAGAGTGAGATATAAATTTCTATCCCATTGAAGAGATACACTCTGTAAGTTTATACGTCAAAATAGCATGAAAAGACAAATAAAACTAGCCCTGAAACTATGCCGTGTCGACTCTCAACTGCAAATAGCGACCAGTCAACAGAGAAAAGTTGCATGCATTATATTATTTATAGTGAAGGATGATGGTGCAGATTGAGATCTTGAAGCCAACCGAGACGAGAAGTGATCAAGTGACCTCCAAGTAGCAGTGTGTACACACGTCCAGTTTTTGAAATTCCCCCGATATGCTCTATTGATGCCTAATACAAATTCCATTGTCAACGCTCGTTTAACGATCATTTCTGCGGCTTCAATACCTAGTTAATTCCTGGACTCCGAGTTGGATACTGTTCGAACTATAAAGCGCCCATCATCTTACAGTATTTCACCGTCAAGCATGAGGGAATTCCAATTCTGGCATCCAAAGGAACCATGCAATCCGTCCGTCCGTCCGTCCATCTTTCGTTCGTACCTTCTGATTCTAAACTATAGCTTTGAATTGTGCAATAACTGCTCATCTGTCGGAAGTTTATCAGGGCGCATCTATCCGTAGGAAGTCTGAATCCTTCTGGAATGTCGATGCTTCGTATTTAATTTATAGCGCCGAAGTAATATATAAATCATATGGTTACTCCACTTTGTCTATCAGCGGACGACACTTATATTTAGACTCGAACCAGTACCTGACACTCGATCGTTTGGGCCCAACTAAGCGACTGTCTTCAATTATTTTATCCTGCTTATCTGGACTGGCTCAAATCTAGCTTATCTTCAAATTTTTAGGATGAAAATTTTCATTATTGATGCTTGGCATCTAGGTGCACGAAATGATATGGAAAATAAGCCACCCATGTGGAGACTCAGCTCTTCTGAAGCTAGATGAATTCCTGTTTTCCACCTTGGGACCTAACCTGTCTTCAACGTTTGAGGTACATGTTGCTGCGACGTCGACCTGGCGGCATCCTGTTATTAGCTGGATTTCGATCCTGTGGGAAAGCCCTGTTGTTATATCTGACAGATTGCCAAATGTGCCAGTCAGGGTTTGACATCCGGGTTTTTCTCACATGTCTACCAGATGGCGGTGTACTTGCGCCTTGCGTGTCAGTGGATTCAGCAACTGTCACACTCCGCAAAACCGTTAATGCCGGTCGTTCCTGATGAGAATAACCTCGTCTAAACAATTGAACTGTTCTGGATTTAACTGGAAGCTTTTTTCTTAGTATATAAGATGTTGGCGGCAAAGATAAACAAATTCAATGTAATATATGAGCCTCGAGCATGCTTGTAAATACTACAGCTTATTTATTTTACACGGTGGTTCGAGAAGTCAAATATCCTCCGGAGGCAGGACAGCCAGTGTTAAGACTCAGTCTTATCGAAGGTCTGGCTGTGCACCCGGATTTCGTGGCGTAGGAGATATAAGTTGCATGCTCCAAAAGGGCAAGTCCGACAAATGTATAAAACATGTAATCATTAATGGCGAAGCTTGGTAATTCTTGGAAAAAGAAGAAACTTGCAATTGAAGGAATGCATTATTACACGGAGACATACAGTCGCCGAGCTTACCAGTATTGAATTCAGGCACAGAATATTTTAATGTTAAAACTGGCATTTTTTTTTGCTTCTGGGATCAATCTTTCTTCTATTCTATATTTTGTTTGGAAGGATTACTAAGGCTCATTTATTTACACCTCGACATAGTATCACCGAGCTTTCCCCAATTGAATTACGGTAGAGAATATTCGTCTTCTATTCAATTTTTTGTTTGAAAGGATTACTAGTGTTTCATTCATTTACACTTTGACATGGAATCATCGAGCTTGCCCAGATTGAATTCCGATAGAGAATATTTTAGGTTAAGGGCTGTATTCATTTCTGTCACCTATGATGGACAGCCACTTCTGTCAGACAAAAGAGTAAAATAATGGCAAAGCTCCGTGATTCTTGGGAGAAGGAAAAATTGAGAAGGAAATGTGTTCGCATGGTAAGCGGAGTTATGTGCCAAACTCTTCGCTTTCATCATTCATTCTTGGCACTTAAATTTCCATTTGTGAACTCTTTACGATCTTCGCCGTACTATTCAAGATTCTTGATTTCCCAAAGTACTGTGGAGATGAAAGGTATAAAGTCCGGCTAACCACACACGCTCTCTATTCCTTCATTGTATACAAGTACTCATCGTTCGAAATGAAGAGCATCTTCTTAGCCTTTCTTTCAGCTCTTGTTCTGAACCCGATCCTTGGGCAGTGTAGCAATGTTAGCTCAGCTCATAACCAGACAATGGAGGTGAGCTCGAAGCAGCCCACTTTAACTATGAGGAGGCAACTGACCCAATCTTTTTTGATAGACGCGTTCGGCAAATACCTGTGCTGATCCAACGCTTGCAGAAGTATATATAGAGGCGTGGAGTCCAACCCGTTTAGCCCACGACCTGCGAGTGCGCTGGGCATTTATCTATGCCAATGCACTTGGATACGACTTCCAATTCCAATCTGCTGTCTTTAATGCTTGGCAATCTGTTCAACCCTTTACGACACCTTTCTATCAGCTTACTAAACCAGACGTATCCGATATAATGTTCCTCCTTCAGAATGCAGATGGTAGTGCTCCTTCTGCTAGTGGATTCCTTATTTCAGGGATCGTTGGATATGCCTATTCCACACAAGTTTGCAGTAGCATTCCTCTCTTTGCAGCATACAAACCCACCGCAACAGATCATTATTATACGACAAGTGCCAGTGAGCACAGTACATTGGTGTCCAACGGGTGGACAGACGAAGGCATAGCCTTTTATGTACTACCATCAGCCTCAGGTGCGTAGGTTTTTCGAAATATTTGCCCGTCTACTAACTCGAGCTGGCGGTCAGATTGCACTTGTAACTTTTGAGCAATTATTGGCCACCCCTTTTCCATTTTAAAAATTTAAAAATTTACCAAATATTGAATCAAATTTTCCACAGATTTATTCTGTTTTGTATTACAAAAAGAAACAAATAAATAACTAGGCCAACTTTTAAATTTCAGTATGCGCCTATGACATAGTTAGCAGTAACATTTGTACAGCTGAAGGAAATTAAATCTTCTTTGGCATCAATTCGCTGGATAATTCTATTTGGAAATCCCGGTACATGCGAGAAACCCCACTGTCTATTGGGAAACCCGCATACTGATGTTGACAATTGACCGGTCCTCCGGAAGCTCGGAACATCATGTGGTATTTAATTCCGAGCACAGCTAAGTACTTATTTTATAGGTTATATGCACGTCCCAGTTGTGTCTACAAGCAATTTGACCAAGGCCAATTTTGGCAGCAGAATTGTGAATAATGTGCACTCTCAGGAGGTCATTACACTGCCTCATGATTCTTGTGGGAATTGCATGGGTTTCTGGAGAATGCCTAGGAATGCCACTGCCAATTTATGGTACTTTTTAAGTTGGGAATCCAAAAGGAGTCCAGAGAATGTATCTGGAATGAATCAGGAATCAAGATGGAATCTAGGAATCAACTGGGAACCAACTGGGAATCCCCAAGGAATGGTGGGGGAGTGTAAAGTCCTGACTCTAAGCATGATTCTCATTTGCTCATGCCATATAATGAGCTTGTATTACCCCATCCATGCTGCACAGTTACTTTGATCTTGACAACATCTGAATTGTTGATAGTTTGATATGTTTACATATAAAAAACATTAGCAGCATTGCTGACACTTTTTATTGCTTTATAAGAGAAGTTCTTTTTATTAAATATTAGTAGCTATACAATCAGATGTATTTTTGGAAGAGAAGGGACATCCATAACAATATCTGCACTGCTTGATGGCTGTTTGCAAGACTGTTTCTTGCCTCAAGACCACCTTGCTGTTGTTTTACCTCAACAAATAGTGAACATGATTTAAACACAATTTATTAAGCAAATAATTGAGATATAATACCTTTAACAAGGAATGACTTCCCTGCAGGACTTTCTCAGAAAAGGAATACAATGTCACCATTCATGTACTTGAATTGGAATTCTTTTTCTGAATATTCAATGCCTGTTGGTTGCCCCTCACCAATGATAAAACCTGCAACTGCTGCAAGTGATCTGGATCAAGGGACTCCAACTTTTTTGAATCACTTGTTATCAGAGGGATAGCTCATAGTGAATGAAGTTATTTGATTTGAATTGACTAAAGTTAGAGTGGATTTGCATCTCAGAAATTTGTTCTCAACAGGTCTGGGTTTCTCAACAATGAAGTACATGGTGTCCTTTTCATGTATAATGTAATGAACAATAGCAGGTGCATACTAAGGCTCACCACTCAAATTATGTTGTTGAAGGATATCACTATCAAATGTGATAGTTTTGCATTTCTCATCAAACACATGTTGCAAATTGGTGCATGGAATAATACCTAATATGAGTGCTGAAGCACTCATTGAACTTGGATGGAAGATGTTAAGGAAACAGCAACATTGAGAGACATCTTTTGTAACTGTATTACATCAGGAAAATTTAAAGCCTGTGTTATTTGCAGAGATAGTTGAGAATCTGGTAAAAATGTGGCTTTACTGATCAGGGAATACCATGCTATATAAGATACAGTGAAGATGCTCTCTTGATCAGGAAATACACCTTACTCCCATGGGTTGACTAGGATTATCACTGTTCTATGAGAAACATATCATCTTGTCACCTCATGTAAGTGAATGGTTTTTATTTTATTACATTCTGAGCACTGACACTTATTCACAAGTGTTTCACAGTAAGATCTGGGATAATCATTATTCTACCAGAAATGTATTGTCTTGTCACTTCTGGTGAATGAACAGTGTTAATCTCATTATATTCTAGCCACTGAAAATCATTGTAGGCATTTTACTGCAAGATCTGGGATTGGCTTTGTTCTACTGGATGGGTAGTGTCTTATCACTTCTGGTAAATAAACAGCTTCAATCTCATTATATTCTCAGCACTAAAAACTGCTTGCAAGTACTTCACAGTAAGATATGGGATTATTATTGTTCTACCAGGAGCACATTATCTTATCACTTCTGGTAAATGAATGGCTTTAATCTCATTTTATCCCCACCACTGAAATTTACCCACAAGTATTTCATGGTTTGACCTGGGATTATCAAATTTCTCTTGGAAGTGTATCATGTTGTCAATTCTGATAAGTCAGCAGCTTTAATCTCTACATGTTCTCAGAAATGAGATTTATCCACAAGTATTTCACCATCTTTGAACTAGGATTCTCATCCTCCTACTAGAGGTATTTTATATTATCAGTTCTGGAAACTCAACAGTTTTAATCTCATTGTGTTCTATCTATTGATATTTCCTGAAGTGGGCCAACATCTAGTGCCAATGCCAGAGCCTCAAGTGGTTTTGGGGGTCAAAAAAGGTTTAAATTCCATTAATGACCAATGCTAAAGTATTTCTGTGGCTTCCCAGAGGGTGAAATCCCAATGTGACTAATGCTGACACCTCTCTGGGAGTGAAATGCCAAGGCCAAATGCAAAAAGTGAATTTGAGGGGGTATAAATGCTTTAGAGTTTCATCTCTCTGGACCCCCTCAAATTTATCTTTGGCATTGGCATTAGGGGTTTACATAGTTGGCAATTTTGAGGCCATTTGGGCAGCCATTTGAATTCTCATTTGAGTCAACACAGCCACTGTGCCAGCTGTCAGGACTTCAAGTATTACAGATGACACCAAAACAACTCTGACAGCTCACTCATTTTGTGCTATTTCACCCTTGTCCACATGCTTTCAAATGTGTTGCTGATGGAGTTTTAATTGATTTAACACCAAGTGAAGCTTTCACAGCCTTGCACTTTGTATAGGCATCAGTAGTACTAGAAGCAATCATAACATATTGCAATATGGATAATTAATGCTATGGTCTCTTGAAAATAATCACACATTTGATCCTCAGCTATCAACCCATGCCCTGTCTCACTGAGTTCACCCTTCCACTTATTGTAGTCTTTCTTTATGCTATGTAAATGAAGGATATTTAGCTTCAAAATAAAGGGTGATAGCACCTCCAGATCCTCAGGCAGGAATGTTGCACCTGAGCACTGGATAAACATGGTGTTCACAATTTTTTTGTACAGTGAAGCTACAGTTTGGCTACCACTTGTGGTCTCCTTTTGGGTGGGATCTTTGCTAAAACCAAAAGCTAGACAGTACTTATGTTTTTCCTGAATCAGACCAAGGAGTGTGTCCAGAAAATGATGAAAGCAAGCCTTAGCCCATCTAAATAAAACAGTCAGAGAACATGAATGGCCCATGTGATTATGCAACTCACTCTATAGTGACAACCCAAGTCTTTTTTGCCTTCTCTTTCTTAGGATTCTCCTTTGGTGGTGTTTGTTTGCTGGACTTCTTGTTGAACTTCTTCTTGCTAATGTTCTCTTTCTCTGCCTTTGCAAGGACCAGAAACACAGCAATGATTTATTGCTGAGATTGAGATGTCATGCTCACAACAGCAGAGCACTGTAACAGACAAGAAGGTGAAGTGGCAAGCATTGTGTGGTCACAAGCAGTGCTGCATGATGCAGTGCAGTGGTTGTGTTACAGTCACAACCATTTCACATCTTGGCTTACAATTCAGGCCCTGATGAGTTTGGGCTTTGCCAGCAAGTGGCTATGTTAACTGAGATGAGAATCCAAATGGTGGCCCAAATGGCCTCAGAATTACTAACTGTGTAAACCCCTATTGGTATTGTGCCCCAAACACATTTTGACATTGATCAGCATTGGGATTTAACCTCTTTAGACACCCCAAAACCACTTTGGGCCCTGGCATTAGCATTAGATGTTGGCTCACTTCAGGAAATATCAACATATAGAGTGAGCACAAGCATGAGTGTGGTCAGCAAGGGCAAGCATGAGCACAGTCAGTGAGTATAAGCACTGTCAGTGAGCAATAAGACATTTGAGTTAATTCGTGTACTTTACACTCCCCTATGGATTCCTGGTAGATTCCTGATTTATTTCTGCATTTCTGGTGGATTCCTTGGAAATTCCTGGTTCCTGGTGGATTCCTGGCATATTACTGCTATGTTCCTGATGCATTCCTATACCTACCAAATTTGTAAAGCACTTCTTATTCCTATTGAATTGAAGTCAACAATTCAATACAAGTCATTAAAAATGATTACAAATCATGAAAAATCAGAAAAGGGCAGGAAAAATAAAGAAAAATCAAGGAATTCAGATTTAATGATGTATACCTTTGTTTACCAATCAAAGGCCAAATAAACATGTCATATGTTAACCACAACTTTGGACAAGAGACCATAGTCTCTTATTTCTCTGTAGTTCCATGCACAATATAAATATAAATTATTAATCATGTATTATAAGAGTACAATACAACAAACTTAATATAGTGTTTATTGTAATTAACAACAAACAAATATTTAAAAAATTACCTTTATTTTAGGGCAAGGTGCTCTGAAGGATTTCACAGGTTGTGGAGTGCTTCCAGGGATGGTAGGGGAGTGATTGGGGGGTGTTGAGGTCAACAGCAGTTTTCAGAGGTGCTGGAGGTGGTGCAGATGGTTTTTCAGGTGGTGGGATGCTTCTAGTGATGATAGAAATGTGTTCAGGGGATGTCATGGTTGTACAGCAGCATTCAGTGGTGCTAGAGGTGCTAGAGACAGTTTCACAAGTGGTGAGGCATTTCCATTGGTGGTAATGGAGTATTGAGCAATATTTGCAGTGGTGGGGGTACTGGGAGCAGTGTCAAGCAGCATTCACAGGTGCTAGGAGCAGTGCCAAGCAGCATTTGTGGTGCTGGGGGTGCTGGGGATGGTGTCAGGTGGTTTTTGTAGGAGGTGAGGGCACTAGGAGTGGTGTTGAATGGTCTTCATGGCAATGAGAACAATGGAGGTGGTGTTGAGTAGCATTTACAGGTGGTGAGGGCACTGGAGATGCTGTCCAGCAGTTTTCACAGGTGGTAGGGATGATAGGAGCAGTGTCAGGCAGTTGTGGTGGCGGTGGGGGCAATGGGCATAGTTGTGCAGCTTTTGCAGGTGGTGGGGGTGCTTGTGCTGTTAAAGTGGAAGATAGGTTAGTGGGGTTTGGAGCTACATGATGCATAGCTATGCACCTTGGCCCTGTTCCTCTCATCCTACTCCCAGGCTGCATCATCATTGGTGTCATTGTCACCATTGCTATTGTTGTTGCTGTCACTTTCATTGTCATCATCACTGTCAGTGTCATCATTGTTGTTGTTGTTGTTGCTGCTGTTGTTGTCATAGTCATCCATATCAAATGCATTGATGGAGGAGCACAAGAGGATGATGTGGTGCCAGCAGCAGGGAATCATAACATTCAGCACATGCCTGGCATTATGACCACTAATGCTGATGAATGTGCATGTGCACTGTGGCCTGTTGCACACTAATGGGCAATTGCTTGAATCTGGTGTTCTAATACTACATATAGCATATAATTTAATACATTATAATTGGTACAATAGACTAGTTGGTTTATTGTTGTATACTGATCTATTTATAAATGTACTAATAAATAGGCTGTGGGTTCAATTCTCAATGCTTGTGTAAAGACTTGTTCCCAAAGGTGAATAGGAACTAGGGGATGTAGGTTACAATAGTGCTATGTTGGAAAATGTTGGAAGTAATGTTGGAAGGAGTTCCAACTGTAATGCTACAGATAAGAACTGTTAGCTTCAGCTTATGTGCTGCACCTTTCCAGTTCTCATGAGTTCTAACTGAAACGTGGTCCACATGTTGGAAGAAAGTACCATGGGGTCAGAAAGTCATTGGAGATGACTTGGGGGTTTGACAACTAGAGACTAAGTCTAGTGTCAAGAGTGAGATAAGACTAGTCAATGTAAATCAACTAGAAGGGAAGTCAGAAAGGAATTGGAGGTCAGAAAGTAAAGAGACTTAGAACTTAGTTGGAAGACTAGGTGGGATCTTAGTCAATATTTGAATTGGAGTCTAGGGTACAAAACTGAGCTACTTAAATACTAGTATTGCTAATTATAATAATGAAAGCAGAAGTAGCAACACTATGGAGATGAGGGATAATAAGAGTCCTTGACACATAATAAAAGTAGCAGAAGTGGAAGTGGAAATGTATCTGAGTGGAAATGTTTGTAGTAACAGTATTGTATAAATACAAGTCATAGGATCAAGACAATAGTTCAGAGATAAGTGAGAATGGAAATGGGCAGAAATAGTCAGAAGCAAATCAGAAGATTGATTCAGAATGTCGGAAGTTGTTGGAAGAGATCATGGATATGACAGCTTGTAGTGTTTCTGTATTATATAATAAGAGCAGTGGCTGATTCTGTGGATGTTCCTTGTGGATTGTGGTGGAGTATTCCAGGTAAATTCCATGTAAATTCTGCTATTTGCAGAATCAATACAGAATGGACCTGGAATGGACCAGGAATGATACTAACATAAAATTGCTGTTTCATTCCTTTCCACCTCCACTGGAAATTCCACATAAATTCCATGGAAATTCCATGGATTCCATGGATTCCTCCAGGAATCCCACAGGAATCCATGGGGGAGTGTAGAGACCTCCATTTTCTTCATTTTTACTCTCTATTTTGTGCTCCTTTCCTTCTCACATTTATAAACATTGCCCTTTATGACTCAATTTTCTCTATCTTCATAGCTCTTTGCTTGCTTCTTCTGTAAACTTTCATTATTTTATTGTCTTCCCAATTTGAGATCTATGCAGTCCTTAAAATACTCAGAGACTTGTAGCATATTCTCAGTTGGATGCACACTTTTCCTTCAGCTCAAAATCATCTTGTCTTATCTCTAAAGTTTCAGAATTTTTTAGGCAGCTAATATTGTTGTTGCAGATTGTGAAGGCAAGCTGTTGCTGTGCAGAGTTAAATCTTGGTGACATGCTGATCTCACTATCAAGCAGCAATCCCCCACTAGCAGGTTTCAACCCCACTAGCAGGAAACCCATCCCACTATCAACGATATGTATCTACAATCCCATTACTGCTATTTTAGTAGAGACCCTGGCATCTGGGCAATGTCAAATGAGGGGCCCTCATTCAATGTTGCCCAGACAGCAAGATGTCATTTCTCTTTACCCTTCCAGGTTGGCAACATTTCCCTGGGATAATGTACTTTCATCTCTCCACCTGAAAGTGGTCATGATAACTGGGTGATAAGACAGTGGCAGAAGTGACAGACACACATGAGGTATGGAATGTGATACCTCTCTTTCACCCAATAACTGAGTATTGATTCCAGATACAGCATCCCTCAATGTCTTTGACAGAAATTAAAGGAATATTCATCCAGTTGAATACATCCCAGCCCATCAGCAGCTGCTTTCCTAACTGGGCACAGATAAAAGGCTGTGGCACATCTGTGCTGTCTGTGCAAGTCCATGCAAGTCTGTGTGACAACCATGTAATGAGATTCAAGGTCTGTGCAAACTAGTCTGTGCACTACTGACATCCATGCAGTTCTGTATGACTTTTGTGCACCTGGTAGTAAGTTGGTTGGCCAGTATATAGATTTGTCCACTGGTGGGAATTCATATTGTATGGTCAAGACTATTGTACACAATTACTGGTTACATATGAAATTGTGAAATGAAATGTATATAACACTATCTACATGGGCAAACATCTTCAATTCTGCTATGTTTTAGTGTTCTTTGAGTGGGGTTTGGGGCAAGTTCTTTGCTCAGCTGGTACCTCTGGAAGCCCAGGTGGAAGGGGATTTGCTAAAAAATCAGGTCTGAGCTATGTTTGCAGTGCAAACTTTGCAGCACAGGTTTTGCCATGCCATGTGTGTGCTGTGTGTGCAGGTGCAAATTTGGTGCATGCATTGGTGCATGCACAATATTATAGCCCTAATTTGTATGAAGGAGCTTCTAGACCTTTAATTTACTCCTTTCTCTAGCTGACAAGAACTACCAATGCCTGTATTCCTCATGCATGGTCCATCCACTAGCACTCAAGAAGTAATAACTTCAGTTATCTCTGTCCATAAAATATGGCAAGAGAATTTAAATAACAAATTGTATCTACAGTATTATGGGCTCCATTAATTAGACTTGATAAACTTGTTCATTAAGCTCTCTCTCATAGGTTATCTTACCAAAATAAAGCTTCTGCTTAAAACTATTCCATGGATTCTGAGTACTTCTGATCTACATTTTCACCCTTACTATCTCTGTAACCCAATTAGATAGTACTATTTTATTGTAGTCAAGTGAAACTGTTTGTAAAATATTTATTCATTCAAGGCTGACTCAAATCTAAACAGTCAATAAATAATTTCAACAAGTTTTGAAATGCCAGGAATGATAGAAACCCTCAAATATGAATTCAAAGTTGGATCAAATCAAAAGACATTAGTATATTTTCATTTCATAGTCTCCAGTAGATATCTAGGTAGATTGTACTCATAGATACTCATCTGTTTGCCTCACAAGCTCACCAAGGCCAGCCAGAAATATTATCTTAGTTTCTCTTGGTTTTATCTTCCCTTGTGACAATGACAAGATCAGCTCAGCTAATTTTAACAAATTACTCATAGTTAAAGTAATTGGAAGTGACTACAGTTTTCTACAAATTATTATATAAAGAAAAAAATATGAGGTCATGCAAGTTATACAAAAGAGAGTAAGAAATAAGAAACAGTAAGAAAAATGAGTCTTAAAGAAACTTGGGGTTAGGAGAATGTCCAAGTATGTACATAGGTGCTCAGGATATTTCCAACTGATTCCTCTTCTTTGTTTCTCTCACTTAGGAACAACTCATTTCATAAATCAGCACACTATGCATAAATGACAAGATTATAAAAGATCTGTTAAATATATACAAGGGTATGAGTAGGAAACCAATAATTTAGGAGCCATTCCAATGAAATAGGCCTATAACAGCAAAAGCATTTTTAAGATAAAGCTTTTGTAAGACATTAACCTTAGCCTTTAGTGGTACTGGAATTGATCACTCAATAATTTCTCAAAACTGAATAAGCTATTGTTAGGGAGACCCTCAGCAAGCACATGCAACTTGAGAGTGCCTGGAGTTGATTGACCACATGTATCAATCGAGACTGGCTCAATTTGGTGTGTGTGAGTTTTCAGTGTTTTTTATGTTTGAAACACATCTGTGCAGCTCATAACCAAGTCTGTGTCATGTCCATGCAAGTCTGTGACACTTGTATACATGTCTGTGCATGTCTGTGCTTATGTCTGTGGCAGTCTGTGCTAAGGAGGTGTAGGTCTGTGCAAGTCTGTGCACAAAGGCACAAATGGCCTTGTAATAAAGTCCTAAAATAATGTGAAACTTTATCTTGAAATGATAATATTACTCAATTACAGCTAATACAGATCATCAGGCCAGATTGAGGATATATTGACAAGTATAACTTCTATATTATCTGTCTGGGATTAGAAATTGAAAGTCTGATGGGCACTAAATGATGTATATACCTTTGAATAATGAAGGAAAGTGAGAAACATAAGAAAGAAGGCCTACTGACCTTAGAAAACTCAATAAAAATTAATATTTTATATAAAGATCTGTGCAAAGTCTGTGCAGTCTGTGAAAAATGGCACAGACTTGGCACAGCCTGTGCACAGATGCCATGGCCTTTTCTCACTGCCCTTCCTAACTAACTCTCTTTACCTGTGTCATATTCCTATATGGCACAGCATGTGCCATCTCCAGACTGCTTACTATCAATCCTGTCACTTTCCTGACTTTCCGCTCATCTCAAGGTTTACTCAGGTTTACCCTGGTCCATTTCCATTTTCATACCTATTTTGTTTCAGCCACACACTATACTTTTTATAGTATATCTCTTTGCATTTACATTCAATTTGTATTCCTTAGCCCTTGTCATATGCTCTCTCTCATAACCCACCTACTTCTCCATTGCACTAGTATGATTACAGTGCTCTGCATATTTACTCTGGTTATTTAGATTTCTAGTATTTAAGTA
>JASFDD010000405.1:0-18746 GCA_036937055.1 Nidula microcarpa | reverse complement strand
GGAAATAGACCAGAGTAAACCTGAGTAAACCTGGAGATGAGCAGGAAGTTGGGAGAGTGTTGGGATTGATTGTGAGCAGTCCAGAGATGACGTGCAATGCACCATATAGGGATATGACAATGGGGGTGTTAGCAAAGTTCTCAATGCCACTTGCAAGTGCCTTGTAATTGCAGAACCCATATCCTTTGGTAGACACCCTGGGCTATGGGTTTTGAGAGGTTATGGGTTGTGAGGGGCTGAATTTGGTGCAAAATGGCAAGTTGGTAATCACCCAAAGCTATGGATTATGGGGATTATGGGGGTGTATGGCTTAGGAGGAGTATGGGTTAAGGGAGGTTAAACTGTATACTCAAACCTCCCTTAACTCATACCTCTCATACCATAACCTCTCATACCCCATTGATGTTTTGGTCCACCAACCTGGTTTGCAGGGATTTCAGCTCCATAACCCATAACCCCCAATACCCCATAACCCATGGCCCTCTGTCAGCAAAACCCACACTTTTGTTGATGTATTTCTCAGTACTGAGTATGCAGAACAGATAAAAAGCTTAACTGAATATACTAGATCTACTGCAGCAGACTATGTAAATACATTCTAAATTGATTTCTCTTCTTTCTCATGGGCCATGGATCTGACTAAGCCCTTTGACATGATTAAGAAGGCATTGCAATTTGTAAAGACATTACAAGGACCAAAAATACAATCTTGCAACATGGCTAGCAAAGAATAGATCAATCTTGTCCTTGGATGAGCAGTGTCAAGAACTCATTTCTTGGTGAGCCCTAGAGGTTCCAGTACCTAACCAGAAAGTAATAACTCAAAAGAGGACAGAGAGTGCAGGGACCAGAGACTCTGGTCTCTCTGGAAATGGGGTCCAGAGCTATGTCAAAGAGAGGGGTCAGAAATGAACAGCAGCTTCAGATTATGTGCTGTGCCCCCCTTCATTCCTAAAATCCAATTTACAGATAATGTAAGTGGACTTGGATCAAGACAAGGAGGTTGCAAACTCAACTTCCTGACTGGAGAGTGGTCAGGAGTGCTCCACAGTTTGGAGATAGCATTGGCAGCATAACAACAACAAGAGAGGAGATGGAGAGTAGAGCAAGTATTGAGGATGTCAGAGGTAGCTTAGCTAATGTAGATTGGAGGCACAAACTAGAGGTTAATGCAGAGGTTCACTGTTACAAGACTAGTGTCTGTGGCTGAAACATATGAACTGAGAATGAATGGAAAGAACTGGAGTATCCCAGGTAAGGCAGAGAGTCAGGTAGCATCAGGATTGATTGGAGACCAGTCTGGGGCACATGGTGAGTTATCATGACAGGGTTATGACAAGCAGGATAACTATACTGGTAGTGTGAATGATCCCAACACTTGAAAGCTGGAGGGTATTTTGAGATCATTTAGCTATTAACTGCAGTGAGGTCAAGCTAAAACTATGAGAAGTACTACTTTAAATAGTTATTTCACTTGTTCTTAGCTTAAAAGTAATCACCATCTCTTTGAGACACTTCAAAATATTTTGATGGCTTATTTCCATTTATTTTCAATTTACTTGTAGTGATTTTTAGTGATACTCCCGGAACCCATAACTCATGACCTGGGGTGTCTACTGAAAGCTATGGGTTAAGGGAGGTTTGACTGCACCAATATACTGGTGACTATTTGGTAGACTACAGTGAACTGGTTGTTCCAATTTAGGACTATGCCGGTATAATTTACCACCACCATCACCACCACCACCAATGGGGCGGTCGGAGCGGGTGATTAGTATCTCATGTTGACCTCCCACACGATTTAGCAAACACTAATAAAATAGGTTATAATAAGCCCTCGGACACGACGTTAACTATTTACTAGGAATACATCCATACCAGTTAAATAAGCTTCGTCATGCGATGAAAAGAGGGCAGAAAAGCCAACAGTTACCGAAAATGAAATTAATGATTAAAATGTTTCGTATAGTAATAATCTGAAACGATCGAATGGCACAAAAAACTTCCCAGATGGTATCTAGAATGCTGCGGTCATTGCAGAATTCTCAACCTTCTCGGAAACTAATTCTCCTCTTAAATGCCTTTGCAGTAGCCATCACTGTTGGAAATCCAATCGAGGCCGCCACCAGACTGAGGTTGACTTCCCATGTTGGTGGCATCCGCGCTAGTATGGCAGTTTGCGAATAAAGAGCAGGTCAATTGCAAGCTGCCATCCTAGTGGAAAGTGGTATGGTTAGCCTCGTAAGACCAATGTCTGAGATCGTATAAACTTGCCTTGCCGGTGGATTCAGCATGATCATAGTATGCTGTTCAAATAGTGAGTTTTTTATTGACAGGTTAAAATGAAATACTTACTATTAACAAAGGTGCAGCTGGAAATCGTGTTGCACATCGCTTTGCATGCTGAAGGAAGTAAAATTGTAGGAGAGATGTGGATATCTTGAGCCTAGTACTTACCGTCGACAGTATCCACAAGACCGTACGTTATATAGTCACTTCCCTGAATCGCACCAGTCATATTACTGAATGTCTGGTGATATCCGTCAGACGGTTGGGTCGGCGATGTCGATTGGGCTGGTGGGGCAGACGAGCTGGTGGAGCTCGGCGAGTATGTTACGGCCGTTTGTGTAATAGAGGTCAATGCGCTTAATGAAGTCGACTGAGCAGGTGCGGCCGAGGAACTGGACGCGGCTGGTTGTGTCGGAATGGGATGCGGCTGTGTTGAAGGAGGATTTACAGACCCCGGGCACTGAATAAATGTGGGGAAGAGCTTGAGGAAGTTGCAAATTGGCTGCGATAAAATTTTAGATGCGTTATAAAATTATGATTAGACTGTAATTTAGACATGGACGCACCCCAGCAAGATTCGTCAACTCGGGACGGCACATGGCGTTATTACCCGAGTACCAGCCAGGATGCGCTCCTGTTTTCCAGGGAGCGAGTGGGGCACCATAATGATTGCCAGAACTGAGGTCAGCGCCGAACAACGATAAAGGGTTCAAAATGGCAGAGGCAACAGGCGAAGCCGATGCGCCAGAAACAATGGAGGCGGCAGCAAAAAGAGTGGAGAAGTGCATTATGTCGTTCGAAGTAAAACGAAAGTGTGAGTTGTTGAGCAGCTGTAATGAGAGTAAAAATGAAACTAGATGTTGAATAGAGGTGCAGGCCTCGTACTTTTATAGCTCTTCCAGTGCGTTATGAGAGTTGATGATTCCCGATGATGACACCTCGAAAATTGACTGGACGTGATGGCCAATATAACCATTCGTTCCTGAGGCTGTAACATCTTCTATTCCCGCCCCGCAGACACATCGGAAGCTACTGCTTTTGCCCGTGGTCATCGCTCTTGGAGGTCATAAAATCGAACAACAAATAGGGTTTTACTTCCTCTATAGGGCATGACAAAATCATAAAAATTCATCTGCACACAAGTTACTGAAATATTTAAGGAGTGGCAAAGTCATTAGAGCCTGCCATTGAGCAACATGATAACATACATTAAGTTAATCGTGCCCCAAAAATTTAGCCAACGAGTTCGATATCGACCCGAGCCGTTGATGCATATTAAGAGGATCACGTACATCCACAGTAAATAAGGCTGTGTGGATTAAGTTCGGACTTCCGCACATGGTGGCGAAATTATGCAGTGACCGATTCTGTTCAAAAAAGCGATGCCGTTAGCTTTTAGCCGAGAAGCATTAGGAGATACTCGAACTTCGGATATTGTAAATGAGACCAATTCCTGAGTCTCCACTTGCCGGCTCACACTTTGCCTACACATGCATTACCTTCCTGAGAAAAACAACCGTGCTTAGCTGACCAATGACCCCAATAGATCCTGAAGCATCCTTGTGTCTCCTTGGATCTATTCTAGATGGAGAAATCGTCGTGGTCACTATCATGGAATGCTCTCTACGCGGAAATATACCCATTATGCGGGAGATCGCGGCTGGGCCCCTCAAACAATGGGGAGCTGTAGAAAGGGGCCTTGTTCACCCGTCTGCCATTGAGTATACTCCTGATGTCGTCGCAGTAGTGGTTTAAGTTCTGTGGAACCTGGTATGAATAAGAACGAACTTGAAGGAGAATAGGGAAAGCAGCCTCCACACCGCTGACCAGCATGGAAGTCTCCTCAGCAACTCAAACCTGTTGATTGCCACTATGCCTCGTCATATAATTGCATCAAGTCCTACGCGGCGAGTCAAACGAGGTTAGATATCGAAAGGAGTAATTTCTGAGCACCATACCCAAGGGGCTGCGAGCGGAAGATGCCGGCGTAAAGTAGGGTGGGGGTCATGTTCCCATTTCCCAAAATGTATCAATCTCTGAATTAGGCAGCAGGCAACGAGCTTAGATATGTCCATGCGCTATCTCATCTTCTACTTCTCACTGCGATATGTTTTCTCTCACTGCATTCTTTACATCTCTTAGTTGATAGTTTGCACCTCTTCTATCCCTATCATGCCCCGTGCACCTACCGTCTACAATGCCATTCTGAAGATCAGGATGGGAATACCTCAAAAACATACCGACAATTGGCAGGACAATAACCAGATCGCAGATAGTGACGATATTGCGGCAATATTGGAGGAAGAGGGGAAGGAAGATGACGAGGAGGAGTAGGAGGATTGCGATGTTGAGGTGGAGTGAAGGCTGTCGCGCAAACGAGGGATGTCGGAGGCATCGACCATTTCGAGACAGGGATCACCCTCGAAGAAACACCAAAGGACTGTTGAATAGGCAATTGAGTAGCATTGAATCGAAATAATAGACTGGTTGAAAATTGGATCCTGCAACGATCTCAATGAATGAGCTTGAGAACAAAAACTTAAGTCGTCGCGGCGTTGACCAACTGCGAACGCTTACATGAGAACAATATAAGCCGGGGTATGTGCCCAATATAATATCAGCCTTGGAGATTGATACATTTTGGGGAATGGGAACATGAGTTACATGACCCCCACCGTACTTTACACCGTCATCTTCCGCTCACAGCCCCTTGACCATACCTGCTGTGAGCTATTGAGTAGACCACGAAGTCTCTGGTCACAGGGCTAGTCGATCCATTTTGATATCAGAGAAGCTTGGCTTGATTGGTAAGGATATGCTATGCACGCGAACCACTTTGGAGGCAAAGTGAAGTCCTTGATCAGGGCCATGGAAATGAACGATTGAACGATTGAACGATTGAACGAAGGTTTAATTCTGTTTCAACTCTTCGGATTTTTCAGCTGAATCAGAAATTGATCGCGATAACTGTGTCACGCCATCACCTTCAACAGCTAGTGAGTTCATTCGCTACCAAAAAATCGGAACTGCGATATATAATATCTGAAAGTCCTAATATCCTTTTTTAATCAAGGACTATTAATTAGTGTGTAAAGCTAGCATGAGAATCGATAGTGGTTATGGTATCAATGGGAAGAAAGTAAATCGAAGATACTATTTCATGGCTAAAAGTTGAAATGAATGACAATCTAAGGCGAAAATAAATATTTCCGGGAGATGGTTGCAAAAGCATTCAAAGAAAAAAGTATAAACTGGGTACCGTGTATATCGAGTAAGCGTGTATTATAAAATTTCGAACTTTGCACAAGAATAATTTCAATTCGGGTTACTAATGATCTTGCAGTAACCGTCGCTGTTGGTAATATAATTAAAACCACCTCCAGATTGAGGTTGACTCCCCGTATTAGTGGCATCTGCAATAGTGTGACACTTCGAGTACAACGAGCAGGTCAATTGGTTACTTCCGGACTGGGTGTTAAAGTACAGTTAGCTTCAGACATATGGTGCTTTGTATAGCGGCTTACCTTGCCATTCATTTGGTTATGGTCAAAGTAACCTATTTAATGGGTCAGATTTTCTATACTCGAAGACAGGCAAAATAATACCACATACTGTTGACGAAACCGCAGCCCATGATTGCGTTGCACATGGCCTGGCAAGCTGAAGGTACGAAACATGTAAGAGGGACACCTGTAAAACGTCCCTAAGCGATTGCTCACAAGCGACACTGTCCACAAGCTCGTATGTAATATAGTCGCCTGCCTGCGTTGCACCAGTTAAATTGAAGAACGCCAGTGTGTACAACGCAACCGGGTTGACCGGTGCGCTTGGTGCTCGTTTGGCGGCTGATCTGGCTGCCATGGTTACCTTCGAGCATAAAATATTACTTTGACCCATTCGCGGCAGATAATACGAGTAGGAGCAGAACTCACCCCTACGAGATTTGCGAATGCAGGATGGGAATCAGGATCGCCACCCGAGTGCCATCCAGGATATGCGCCTTGCTCCCACGGAGCGATGGGAGCACCGTAGTGGTTGGAAGGACTGAAGCCGGAGTCAACTAACTCTGGGGCGTTCAGAGCGCAGTTCAGAGGTGAAGCCGACGTGCCTAAGACGATGAAAGTAACGATGGTAAGAGTGGCAGAGAAGCGCATAATGGTTTGTTCCGAAAGATGGGCAAAAAACGAGGAGAGTGATGATAAATAGCTGAGGAAGTATGACAGAGAAAAGATACAGAGTATCTGACTTCACCTCGATTCTTTATACTGCAGCATTTGTGCTCTGAGACCGGGAGCTCAACGGCTCCGAGCTCAGAATAGTTGTACCCTCGACCGAAATCAAGCATTTGTTCCTGAGGCTATAGCACTGTGCATATTACCCGCAGGGTACCCGCGAGCTAATCCTTTTCACCCGGTAGGTGTATCTTATTGAACGTGCTACCTTAGTTTTGCGCCGAGGTACCTTGCCTTCCTTGGTATGTCCTCCAGGAAACACTTGACCTCAGATGATCCTGCATGCGAGATTTAGCATTTAATGCACGAGGGAGACAACGTATGATTTATGATTACCTATAAGAACCCATCTCATGACTCCTCTTGTCGCGGCCAGTGCCTGAGTACTGGACCGGCAATCCAAATCGCTACTTCTGGCAGCCTTAAGCGTCGAAAAAGAAGCGCTCCTAGCCGCTGGTGCATCGCACGGACCAGAAGATCCGTGATGCTGCTATGCTTATTTCCTGCTCCTGCTCGCGGAAAAGGACAAAGCTCCGCGTTTACACCAAGGAAGGCTATGAAGTGTCCAGTTCGATAATACAACGACAGCGACATTAGGAAGATATACCAGCGAGAAGCTGGAGCGTTGATTTGGTGGTACCGGCATATAGTATTCTTGGATCGGATGAGACACCCGTGTTCAGAGCGTACACTCCATTACGCCTGTCGATTCCGATGTATGATCCGTGCAAAAGAGGTAAAGGATGGGGAGTAGCAATGAAAATACTGTAATCAAAATAGAAGAGTACATAAGCAAAGCGAGCGAGCCGAGTCTTTCGAGATTCACCTTTGATACACAATAATACATGGAAAGATCGACAGACTAGCTGAACCAATTAGATGAAGCGTGCGTGAGATATGGGGAGTAGCGGGAGAAAGAGACGATACATGCGATGGAAGATTACTGTCGTACAACGGAGTTTTCTGAAGAGATGCAAGTTAGTTAGCAAGCGCATGAGCCGAATTTTCAAGAGCCCACCTTGATCCAATGACGTTAGCACCGTCCAATGAGCCCTACCTAAAAGACGTGTTGTCAGCCTTCGGTGCTCGGTACTCCCAAGTATCACGGGCTACGCATTCACGGGAGTTTTCAAAATGGCTGAGTACAGGAAGGATAACATGGAAGATCTAGCACGCGCGATATCTGGATGGACCCTGGCATGCAGAAGACGCGTTAGCAATGCCCCACCTCAGACGCCTTGCGTCTGAGTGACATTCTCAAACAGTACAGATGGCTCGCGTTCAAAAGTCTCTAAAGTCGTTGCACCTAGGGAGTAGAACGTGCGAGACATCGAGAGCCTTAATAACGCCATTCCATGTCAGCAAACCATTGCTTGACAGGCAGGATTTTGAGAACTCATCTGCACACTGTAATGCATGAAAGGTGAATGAGAGGCTTCTATAGCGGCGGCATCAAGGAGAGGACTTGACTGTATCCAGAGCATACGCGACCATCACACACAGAAACACCAAGCGCAATCTAATGCAAGCAAACTGCGGGAAATGAAGAGTCAGTCAGGAAAGTTCACTAGAGTCACAGCCAATAGAGCTCACCTTGGTACAACGATTCGCGCAAATCGGATGAATACTTCCTACAAAGACTGGCTGCAGTGGGCAGGACACGCGAGATGGCTGGAAAAGCGCGCCTGACACGTAACAGAAAGAAGGGTCTTCACACAATCCGTAAGATGATAAGAGAATTCGATAACGCTCTACTTAAACTTCTACCCCTTCACCATCTACACCAGCCTCAAAACCGCCACGCTCTCCACATGCGCCGTCTGCGGGAACAAATCGAACCCCCTCACGCTCTCCAGCACGTACCTGCCCTTCCTCTCCCCTCCGCCCTCCATCCCCTTCTCCTTCTCCTCCCGGCCCTTCTGCAACAGCCACCCCACATCCCGAGCCTGCGTATGCACATTGCAGCTCACATACAGCACCACGCTTGGTCTGAATGCCCACAGCTGCTCCAGAAACGGCACGTCGCACCCCTTCCTTGGCGGGTCCACCAGCACCGCCGTCTCCTTCCTCGGGAAGTCGGGCACAGAAGCGAAGATTGCGGCGGCGTCCCCTGCGCGGAAGGAGATTTTCGAAGAGGGGATGCGGTTCAGAGCGGCATTGGCCGTGGCGCTGCGAATGGAGTCGGCGGAGAGCTCGATGCCGGCGATCTGCATGAAGTGCGGTGAGAGCGTGATGGCGAAGAGACCAGCGCCGCAGTAGGTGTCGACGAGGTGTGTAGGGGGGGGCTTCTCTGCGCTTTTTTCAGCATCCGTGTTCTTGGACGCGACGTCCCCGCAAATCGCGTCCCGTACATAGTCCGTCAGCGGCGTCAGCACCGCGTTGTTGTTCTGGAAGAACGACCCCCCCATGTACTCGAATATCCACGCGCCGACCGTCTCGCGCACGGGCGCCTTGTGGTCCGTGATGCAGATGTGCTTGTTGAACGCGGCGGAGAGGGTGTCGATGGGAGGATCGGAGGCACTGGTGTCAAGGGGGACCGAGGTATCCAGGGAGTCGCGGAAGATGAGCGATACGCCCTTTTTATAGGTGAGAATATTTCTTTGAAGGGAGAGGAGAGGGTTAGTGCTATGCTTGTACTGTAAGGAAGATGACGGCGCGTACTTGATGATGGTTTCCCTTGCCGGGCCGAGCGCATTGTTAATAACGGGCGTTGCAATTGGGCACTCCTACAGGTGCAAACATAAAAAAACTGATCAGTCATGCCACCCGTACACGGAAACACACGCAGTAAACACCTCGATATCAAGCGTCTTGTGTGTCCCGATTTTGTTGAAGCCAATCTGGAGCCAGACCGGCTGCTCGCCTGGGGTAACCTTGGCCTTGCGGGGCGGGGCGTCGAAGTGCGGCGTGAGCTTGGTGCGGTATGCGTACTCTAGTGGAGAGGCGACAGTACTGCCGATGGGGGGCATTTCGGAGGAGGGGATGTCTAGTGACCACGCAAGGTGATGTTAGTAAGGGAGAAGGAAGGGAGAAGAGGAGGGCGGAAGAGGGGGATAGGAAAGAGAGAAGGATGAAGATTTAGAAGGGAAGCGGTAGAGAAGGAAAGAAGGAGGAAAGGAAAAAAGGAAGTAGTGGCACATACTGGAGTAGTTTTTGTACGCCTTAACTACCACGTCACGCTTAAGGTCGAGCTGGGTCTCATACGACAGCATCTACAAAAAGAACGCACGTCCAATAAGCATCAAGTAGCAGCAGAGATCAATAATATTGCACACCTGGTACTGGCATCCGCCACACTTCCCAAAGTATTTGCACTTCACCCTTGCATCGTCGCGCAGCTCCGCGTTCGGGACGAGAACTTCAAGCATTTCGCCATACGAGTGCATCCGCCCATCGCGATAAACCCGCGCACGAATCTTCTCTCCTGGCAGCACGAGGGGCACGACGACCGCCCACGGGCGTGTAGCGTCTAACGCGACGGCGATTCCATCGCCTGTGGTGATGCACAGCATAATATGGGTCAGTCAAAGTCAAGAAAATAGTCAAGATACGCACCATTCGATCCTAGGATGCGCACCTCGAGCTCCACCACCTCATGATACGCGAACGGCGCCTCGAACTCGACGCCGTCAGCGATCGCCTTGTCGACCGCGTCCAGCCCGAGGACGGAGACAATATCCTTCCACAACACGTCCTCCGGCGAGCACGCTTCAGGGAGTCCCGCCTTCCGCGCTCGGCGAATTTTCAGGCTCTTTTTCTCGGCAGCAGTCCTCTTCCCCTTTACTTTTCCCTTCCCATTCCCGTTGACAGGCACCTCTTTCCCCTTGACCTCCACGATCTCCGCCTCCGCCTCCATCTCGTTTTCCTCCACCTCCACTTCAATGCGCGCTTTTTTCTCCACAGGCATCTCCTTTTCTTCTTCAGGCAACGCGTGCACCTGTCCTGCCGTCGCCCGCGCAGGCTCTACTGCACTCTCAATATCCATCGCCGTCTGAGTTGTCCAAGAATATAAGCGCGGAGGGGTCGCGAGCTGAGATTTCACTTGCGCAGGGAGTGATTTATATGTCTTGCTACACTGGCGGAAGGCTGATTGGAGAGCGAATCTACGGCAGGCAATGCGGGCCAGCAGCATCCAGCTCGTTGAAAGACTCGAAACCAAAAAGTGTGCAGAAATTCAACCCAATGCGGGAACTTCCGGCACCCGGGCCGCCAAGGCCGTTACCAATAACCCGTTCGATCACGTCAGATCTCTTCGATCGCTACGTCGAGGCGGATTAGTGTACCGTAAGAAGAGAGCACGGCGTATCCTACTTCTCCTCATCTTTAGCGGAACAGTATTGCACACCTATATACTAATGACCTCGGAGACTCCGTTCATTGTCTTTGGTTATGGATCCTTGATTTTCAAAGTGAGCACAGTAAAATTCTCCCAAGTTTACATGCCCAGATTTGCTCGCGCTCTAGCCTCCTCCCCATGTGGCATTTCAAGGTAAGCAGTGTACCAGGAACAACAATACGGCCTGCTCATGTTTAGTATGCATTCACAATAGTCCCTGGTTTCCTGAAAGGATACGTCCGCAGATTCGCTCAAGAATCGCATGACCACAGAGGAACGCCTGAGGTGCGCGGTTCTCCTTTCACACACATACGTATCCCAATAGGTTATCCGCAGAATCCAGGCCGGGTAGTAACTCTGGTGCACAAAGAGGAGTGGGACAAATTCTCTGACGCTGTACGCCTTCAAAGCTTCCTAGCACACTCCGGCAAGCTCTGATTCACCTCTACGTGTCATAGGACGCCTTCCCGGATGACGACATCGTTTGGGGTATGCAAATTTCGGTTTTGGCCTTCTTCAAGATTCTTACTGTTGAATATGATTCAGGAATTGCATATACCATAGATCCAGTATACGAAGCCGAGGTGCGGGATTACCTAGGTATGTACGACTACTCACGATCGAATCCTTCTTCTTTATTCGTCGATATTGGACACTTACGGACCTCCGAATCTACATTCAGACTACCGGGAAAAGGTTTCCTTTCGTCTCCCCGTCCCTCTCAGTAACTAAGAACCTCACCGCTTCAACGCCAGGACGGATACACAATGGAAACCATCGATATCTACGGGCTCGACGCGAACCTCGGAACTGAGCGTGTTATTATCCATGGAGTGCGTCCTGGATACTTATTTATTTCGATGCTCTCCAACTCCCGCTCAAGCCAGTTTTAAATTTCATTGGCAGGCATATGTACGTCCTTTTCCACCCTCATCTTCGGTTTATTGAAGATCTAGATTGCCCATATCGTTAAGTGCTACGTAGGGCGGAACGACAACCCCTCCTTCAGTGCGTGTTCATCGATCCCCTCCTCTCTTGCCTCACGCCAACATTGGTTCTCTCATCACTACAGTCGGCTCCGAACCCCTCGACACGCTTGCTGCCCGAATATATCACAGTATCGGGCCTTCGGGACCCAACAAGGTGCGCAGTGCTCGCACCAGACGCTTGAATTCTAAGCTTACCACTTAACTATCGCCCAACTTGGCAATCTCCTGATTATAGGACTACCTATACAAGCTCGCCGAATCCGTGCGGGAGCTCTCCCCCAGCTCGTACGACTCTCATTTATATGCGCTTGAAGTAGGTGCACTTTCTTCCTCCTTGTTGGTAACCAATACAAACTTACAACTTGGGTATAGGCCAGAGTGCGCGCATTGGAAGCGGAAGCAAACGCAGAAGTAGATGAACGCTAGCAAGTCAAGAGCATATCGGGAGTAGGTAGCGGATGCTGATAAGAATGTACGTAGAGTATAGAGCAGAAATATGTTGTAGTATGTGTCACCCATATTCCGCACGGTGGATTCATTCAATTTTTGTCCAAAACGTGGGACTCAAAGCTACAAGATGGCTAGATCCGATTCTAAGTATTACAGGGGCGTTCTGTACTCGTGTGACGGTGCCTCTCTTCCTCCACACTCGTTGAATCGTAATAAAAAACAAAATAATCGGATAGCCACAAGCTGTCTACTTCTTGGTGAAATAAATAACTAGACGAACAACTATCAAGATTGGTCATGAATGATGACAGGCTGCAGTCCGGGGACTGGAAGAAGCAGAATCGGATGAGAGTACACACAACGACGGATGACGAGGATGCGGATACAATCGAAAGAGGTGATAGCAGTATCTGCAGGAAGGCATGGGCCACCAAATCAGCATACAGGAGTGGATTCAATCATTTTTGTCTGCAACTATTGGAGCTTTTCAAGGCTCATGTGTTTAAGGTAAAACACCACCGATAGAGAGATATCGTCCATCTGGATCACATCTGCAAAAAAACCACCAGGAGACAGGCTCTTCCAACCCTTCAAATGGAGAGATGCTCCCGGAACCAACGCAAGAGCTATATGTGATGATCCAAGCACCGACGGCTGAGACTATGACTGTCGTGGGCTCTCACTGATCGAGTCACCTCCGACACCGCCATACTTGTTGCTCAGGGTTGAGGTGGTAGTGAGACTGTTAGGGTCAGGCGAGTTCACGGCGCCGATTCCAAGGAGGGGCGTGCGGTCGCCCACTGGAGTTACGCTAGCGCGACGCTCACGTTCGACGATCCTGTGGGTGTGGATGAGGGAAAGTATGAGTTGAAAAGAAGAAAAGGGTGACGGGTGAAGGAAACAGGAAGGAAAGAAGACCAGAAGAAGAGGAGGACAACAAGCATGAACATCATATCGGGTCTGCTCCGGTAAGACCAGCAGCATCAACTGATCCAAAGAAGCAGGAAAAGACGGAGTAATAGCGACTCACCCCCTCATAATAGCAGCTGTGGTCGCCCTCTTTGCGCGCCGTTTACTGATATTATCCTCGTATCGATCTGTCTCGTCCACAATCTCCTCCGAGATGATTTCCTGCACGAAAACACCCGCGTTAGTGTCATGTACCCTTTCACGCGTGTCTCCAAAGCAAAAAAGGACAAACTTCAATAATATCTAGTGCGATTTAACAATTAGCGGGCTAGAGACAAATGAAGGAGGGGGAAAGCGCACCTTCGAGAGTGATGACGCCGATGGCGCCGCCCGCACGGCCGGGGGTGCGACTTATAAGTAAGAGGTGGGCGCGTCCAGTTTGGCTGGAGAGAGGATGTCAGTAAGTTGAAAGGAGATTTGAAATAGTAACACGCAGGAGTGAAAAGGGAGAGAATATAATAGGATGAAAGAGAGCTTCAAGTGGGGAATAACCAGGCTCAGAAGGACGAAACCGTGCTCCTAAAAAAGCAAACCAGCTGAGAGAGAAGCAAGGATCCAAAAGAATGAGAGTGGGCTTTAGAAGAATGAGCCCGGAAAGCGAGATTCTAAAGGAAACGACGGCGCTTTGAAGAGAAAGAGGGTTCCAGAAGGTAAGAACATGTTTAAGAGGAAAAGAACGATGCTCAGAGGAAACTTGAAAGAAAAGAGCAAGGCTCATAAGTTAGTGAGGTGATCCGAAGAGAGAAATGTAAGATGGAAAAGATCGGGACCCAGAAATAGGGAGGTTGTCCAATGGGAGAGACCGGGTTCATCGAACAGAGAGCCCCAGAACAGCCGGAAGAGAAACATCATCCCCAGAAGAGACGATAAGACGATGAACGAGACTCACAGCATGCTCAGATTGGGAAATTATGTGCTCTCAGCTGATATAAGAATGTGTCCAGAATGTGGAAAAACGCGCCAAAGAAGAGAAAGGAGAAGTAGCCCCAGAAGAATATGTGGACGGACAAGGAAAGGGAAGCAAGAGGCGCAACAAAGAGAGGGTGTATGAGCACTGTCCAGAAGAATGAAGAAACCGAAGGATGAAAGGATAGTATAACCAGGCAAATGAAGACAACAATTCACCACGTCACACTATCCCACGACATGGGATACAAAAATAGGAAAACTCACAAATAATCCAGTGCCTGGAAGCAGTTGAGCCCGGGATGCGCTTCGGGGAGGATGGAAAGTTTGAATGAGGACACGGGGAGGGCTTGTGCGGGGTCGTAGGTGAGCAGCTGGGGAATGAGAGGTTAGGAAGGTTTATAGCGGGGAAAGCGGATTTCGATGCACCTTCTTGATGAGCAAAAGCCCAATGAACGCCAGCGGGTTCCCGGGTTCGTGTACGGGGAAGCGAGAGTATCCGCTTAGGAGTCTGGATACGATCTGATCAGGACGAAGAACGAAGAAAGGAAGGGATGTGAAAGAGAAAGTCGTACATTGCATCGACAGCTTTATGGTCCAAAATCGTGTCTGCGCTCAGTATCACCGTATCCTATAAAACAATTAATCACAAAGTTACTAAAAAGAACAAAAATTACTCACCTTGAGTGGTGTCATAATCGTCTCCACATTCTTCGTATTCAGCTCCAGAACCCCATTCAGGATGGCGATCTCGTCGTCGCGCAGCGGCTCCTCGCCCGTGCGGTGGAACTGGAGGAAGGACTTGAGCTCGGCCTTCTTGTACGTATGCTGCTCGTTCACGCCGAGGACGAAGTCGAGGAGCTTGGCGATGGGCCAGGCGATAGGGGCTGGAAAGGAAGGGAGTTAGCATGAGTGACGGGAGAGAAGAAAGAGAGGGCAGAGAAAGGGGTAGAGGAGGGAGGGTAATGGGTACCGGGGAAGAGGAGTGAAGAGAGGGAGACAAAATGGGGAGTAAAGATAAAGAAGTTGTGAGCATGGAAGAGGAGGAAGTACGGGGGGAAATGGGAAGTGATAAAGATGGAGTTGGGAGGATGAAAGGGCGCAGGAAAATAAAAACAGGGATTCACCAAAGATGTACATGAGCCCTAGCACGAGCGGTGCGCAGGTCGCGCCGATGGAGAGACCATAGCGCACGCTGACGGCTTGCGGGATGATTCTATTCGTTGGAATGTCCATTAGCACTGACCAAAGGGAGAATATATGAGGAAAGGACTTACTCGCTATTGCGAAGAACGCGGCCAATACGTGAGCTACTTGCTACAGAAACATTGGGAGGGCGCATACCCGAATATAACTATATCACATCGTCAGCATGCTGTGGACGAATGAGCGGAGAGGCGAAGTGTTGATTCACCAATAGCAGTGGTAGAAATGGCAACTGCTGCTACGCCGCCGCCGAGCTGTAGGAAAGAATGCAAGCAGTTAGCTGAGTGGCCTTCATATATGATATCAGAAAAGTAAGACGGGAGAAAGAATAGTGCAGAAGGAGAAGAGGAGGGAGGGCAGGGGGAAGATGGGGGAAAGGATAGCAGAAAAGGGTAAAAGGAAGAATGACATGAGAAGGGGAAGCGAGGACCGCGAGGAATAGAAAGCGAGGACCGCAGGGGAGGGAGAAGGAAGAACGGCAGGGTAGAGGATGGAATGACGACACGACAGAAGAAAGCAAGGCCGTGGGAGAAGAGAGCAAAGAAGGATACAAGGCAACGAAAACGGGAGAAAGAAGGACATGGGACAAAGGAAGAACCGGAGAGAGGACTTACAGCGGAGTCGAGGAAGATAGGGAGTGATTCGTTGATGATCTGCCACAAGGCGTGTTAGTGAGGTAGACGGAGAAGGGGATTGGGGGGAGACGCACGACGTTGCCCAGAAGGAGAACCTGAAAGCGCGTAAGTTAGGCAGTTAGTTAGTCAGGTGAACAGTGAATGGGAGAGAGAATGACGCACGACAAGCACCCAATGCCGGCCTTTGCTCATGAGCTTAAGTACTGCGTAGGGCCATTAGCGTGTTTGAACATGGAAACGCAGAATACTGCACTCACCCGTCTTCGCGTTCTTCTGTTCCTTCTCATCGTCTGACGACGCGGACAGGACGCGAAGGTGTAATTCGTCGAGTCCCATGAGGCCGAGTGTGAGCCTATATCCACACAAAAACGGCGTTAGCTACGAAACATTCTTCGCAGACAGTGCGGCGCACCCGGCAAATACGCCTCCTGCAAGGACGAGGATCGCGCTCACGATAAGCTTGCTCCAGAACTCGGTTGATCCAGGAGGCGCTCCGGGGTGCGGCGAAGTGAGCATGAGCGCGCTTGTGCCAACGGTCTCACTAGAACTTGCACTCGAGCTAAGCGAGTTTGTCATGAACAGCGCGGCATTGCGCTTGATGGCGTGGACGAAGGGCGAGGCGAGAGTGCGGCGGGCGAGGAAAAGGAGCGCGGGGGTGCGCAGTCTCATCCTGGGCGCAAGGAAGAGGAGAGGAGGGAGAAGGAGAAGAGGGCTAAGGATAGTTACGACTCCGCGGGCCAAGAGATGAGCATGACAGGGGCCGGAGTTGGAGCGGAATGACGGCCGGAGGCAAGCGCGCCGTTTGCTCCCGTTTGGTTCGACGCGCAGTCCCCGCCGCCCCGGGGTGCCCGTCAGCGTTGAAGACCGATCGCAAATTCGTTCTCGACATCGATGGCACTCAGGTTCCACTTCGACGTCGAACACTTTATCGATCTTAATATTGCTCTTCCATTCTGCCGATGCTGGCTGGAATATAGCCTAATACGGCGGCTTGGCAGGATAGAAACTCATTGCCCACAATTTTACATCAGCACTTGTCAACTTCTTGACGTTCTTTCGTTACAACTAAATGGAAATGAAGATGCAGATGATCCAAATCATTAAAAGGATCCATTTTGTTGACAGAAGCTTTTTCAAGATAAACTTAATATTTTACTATTTTACCGCACTGCCGAATGAGGTATGTTCAGACATCATCGCTCTCAATTGAAAGCGCCAATTTTCTCGCCAACATTTAAATCATAATTGTCCGTATATGACACAATCCACGAACGGAATCAAACTTGAATACTAGGTACTATTTTCCACTGAACTCGCAAATTCATCTGCAGTGGCGGCTGGCTGAGCCAATAAATTTACAAGTTGACAGGGGAGCAACCTAGAGCAACCACGCCGTCTAAAAAACGAAAACCAGTCAGTATCTCGGACAGGAATTGAGCGCGCAAAAACATAAATGAGTGCGTACTGAAGGAGTTATTGGTGCAGCAGACGGGCTGCGCAGTGCTAAAAGCCCAAAAAAAAATAGTCAGCGCCATGGATGGTAGAAAAACAAAAATAACGGACCAGGAGTTGCTTCCGGCGCCGATGACAGTGATTGGAGAGCAAGTAAGGCCAACAAGTCCGGTAACTCCCTGAGCAGCAACGCCCAGCAGGCTGAGAAGAGCAGCAGTAGACGCGGTGCTCGCCGTCGATGTGCTGTCGCAGCATTGTACGGGACCAGTGTTGCACTGGTCGGCGGGGGGGCTGTTGCGACGGGAAGGTGTCGCTGTGGCAGCCGCAAGAGTAGCGAGAGCGAGAGTCGCGAAAGAGAGCTTGAATTGCATATTGGATGTGTTTGGGTTTACTGAACGACGATTGCTGGTGTTCGAGTGAAGATTTCTAACGATGTTCGAGAGACTTTATACATTTTCTCGATGCTGAATTTGGAAGGAGTTCAAAAACTGGCCCAGTATTCCATGATGCTCAAGTGAAAAACAATCCTTGAGCGGTTATCTGTGGAGCAATATAAAGAATAGTGGAGAATCAAAAGTATTAATACCACTTACGCTGTTCAACTCGAGATTGAGTACTCCCTTAATTCAGGAACACTTTTTCATATGATGTTGAAAGGATACTGTGACACGATCTATGCGAGGAAAGCCTAGAGTTACAAAGATTATAGAATGCGCAGGCTGCAGCATAACCACGTCATTGATGCATGTCTCGCGGTGAGAGGAGTGCAATATAGTAAATCTCCGTATTCTAATTATAGGCCTCCATTTAAGTCCGCAAACCTTTAGTAATTTAAGGGCTGAAATACATTTTCATCCCTCTTCACTTCACGATTCCATCCAAATGTCTGGCCACTACATAGTATATACAAAATAAAATTCAGATCTTACTTTCTCCAGAACAAAGTCAATTGCAAGACTTCGAAAGTCTTCTCTTCAGATGCTATATGTAATTCAAATTCAAATTCAAATTCGAGTCAAAGTGCTTTTCAACTTCTGGCTCAGCGATGATCGAGCTAGACGCGTACTCTATCACGTGTCTCGTCTACGAGTGACGCATGTACCAGAACAAAGTGTATTATCGATCCACCAACTATTTATCCTACCAAACCATTTCCAGAAAAACCCTTAATTATCGCAACTTCCCGCTCTGTCACACGTTGAGATTGGGGGTGGGCAATGCCACCAAGGTGTTTGGCAGCGTGACGTCACGCAGGTGACTCAAAACCGTCACAAATCATGAC
>JASFDD010000404.1:0-18747 GCA_036937055.1 Nidula microcarpa | reverse complement strand
CCATTTTTAACTGCAGTAAGCAGTGCTTATTGACACATTTGACCTCAAGAAAGGCCTGTAAATTTATTCACAAAAACTTGTGGGAAAACTTTGGAAGTGTATTTTTTGATATATTTTCATCTCTGAACTTCAGATCTGAATTCTGTTTGACACCAAAAATTTAGGTTGCAGAGATATGAAATTTGTCATATATGTTTGTCCCCTACTGTATACTAACTTAAGTGTCTTAGAAGTGAGCATCATCCAAACTCATCAATAAGGTTGGATGGTGCAATACTTGAGAGTCAGAAATGTCAGATTGCAATCAGAAACACACAGCTGCTTCACATGTTGATATTTGCACATCTGATCACACCAGAATGAAGTCCTTCTTTCCTTCTTTCCTTCATTCCTTAAACCACCACTTCCTGTTATTTTGTGCCCACATGCCTCTTCCAGAGCTTCCACCTGAATTTCTTGACCTCATTCTTGGGCATCTTTGAGCAGATGAAGACTTTATATCATTACATGCATGTGCTTTTACTTCCTTTGCATTTATCACTCCCAGGCTTGCTCATATTTACCACACTATCTCCCTACATGTGTGCTAGCCTCATATTCAGATGTTAATTAATAATATATATCTTATCTGAGGACTGGGGTCCAATACTCTTAGATAAGATATGTAGGCATTTGCTTTGCAAATGCATCTTAGCTATTTCTGGATTTGGTGTCTCGCAACCCTCTTTTGGATCTAAGGCACTAGATATAATTAAATACTCTGCATTGCTACTATTCTCTGGTCTAAAAAACCGAAGTTATAGCACATACAGGGGGAAGCAACCCTGTGACACTTATTGCAGTGTTTGCTAAGTTTATCCTTAGTTTATCTTTGGCACTAACACGCCAGAGTTTTATCATCATGCAATGTTTACCTGCCATTGCTCTGCAATGGAACGATGGATGATTGACAGGCGCAGACATGCCAGCAATGTCTATGTCACTCTGACTCACCTTGTGATTGTATGAGTTGAGGCCAATGTGCCAGAACTTGTGCGAGAACCTGCCATGTGGTTGGTCCTGGCTAAAGCTTGCATGGTATGATGTGATAATTAATTCTGTCATCATGACTCACACTGGCTGTGTATAAAAGCCCACAGTATGCACTGAAAGCTCTCTTCTTCCCACCTGGGCAGGAGATCTTTGCATTCCTGCTTCCTTGTCTTGGTAGTCGCTCAACCACTCGCCTTCAGCTTGTGGTTTTGCTCCACCCTAACCCTAACCCTTATTTCCCCCCAATCACAGTGGTCTTCCCGCTGTCCTTGGACGAAGATTCCAGGAGATGGTCTTCCTGTCTCCTGAAATCGCACTTTTCACTAAGTCAGATGGGATGGTCTTCCTCTTCCTCAGACTTCTTAATATGATAAACATTGCTTCAGGACTTGGTCCTGGAACTTAGCTGTATTGTACTTGGTTTGTTGCTCTCTCAGAATAATGTATAGAATGGTTTTTGCTCTCACAGTACTAGCTCTAGCTAGAACATCTAACTTTGAAACTGAACTGAGACTACCTTGTATCTCTCAACTTAGCATTGCAGGAGCTGAGGGGCTTGTCACTGTGGATAAATTGTGAGAGAACAGGGGCAAAATCCATGTTATTCTTTTATTTTCTTGTCCTCAAGCTTTTTTCTCTTTCCTGGTTTCTAATTGTAGGTAAGTCACTAAACAGTTCTTTGGTTTGCTCACATTTCAGATATCTCTACTATAGCTTGAGTGTTTAATAGTATTTACCTCTGGGCCCATTTCACTTCTGGTGCTTTTCCTTATCACAATGCTCCTTTCTCGGAGCCTAGGACATATCTGAGCACACTGTGGGACTTGTTAAAATAAGCGACACAGCCTCAACAACATTGAAGACAGTTTGTCCTCAGAAGGATAAGGGGGGGGGGTCCAAGAGGGCAAACAGATGAGTAACTACAACAATAGTAGAATACCTATATACTGTAAGGCCTGAAACAAATATACAAATATAGTTAATCATAGAAAAGCCACAAGAATGTAAAATAAAGGAAGTGAGATGTATGCATAAATGCTGTGACATTGCAAAACACTTGCAAACTGCAATCCAATCTTCCAACAGGACTCTCTACCTCTTTGATAATGTAGCTTAGACTATTCTATTCCTTATAATTTTGTGTCCTGCATGTGTATCACTGCTGCAACGGCCTTCTTTTGTATGGTATTCTAGCTACATTTCACCTGGTCATGTTATGTGTACATGTTATGCCTCTTGTCAGTTGCCAAACAAAGGACACTGTGGTCTTGGCTCGGCTGTGCAGCTATGCTATAGGCACCTCAGGCTCAGCTTAGCCATCTTGGCTCTGTCCAAGTCCCAGATACTGGGCACTATATTTGGCACTGCTGCACTTTAAATTCCACTCTACACTAGCTAGACATGTTTTCTTCCATACTTATAGCTGGTGCCATGCAGTACCATGCAGTACTGTGTGTGTCAGACTTTCATTAAGACTTATTGAAAGCATTTTGAGGTATACAATGTAGCTGTCCACTCTTGACTCTCAAATACTCTGAACCTTGATATTTGAGAGTGTAAATTCATAGGGTTATTTGGTTCCCATCTACTAAGCAGACATTATACCCAGTGAATTGTAGTGCTATAATAATTTTGATAGTCAAACAAATTTTGATGTCATTCAAGATCTATTCCCACCCTTTGGGTGAAATTTCAGAGGCACTGCTATTCTTCTACTGTTTGTGCACTATTGAGCAGCTCAAAACTTGAAATTTCGGAGATTGAATTCAGTTCCCTTGCTGGTTGACAGACTAGCCTTTAACTTTTTCAGCTATTGACTGAATTTACGTCTTTCAGCAAATTTACTCTATAGGTAACATATAGTGTTCTATATCTGTAATTTAATTAAGTTATTCCAATGTTCTTAAATTTGAAGGTGTGAGAAAGGGTCTATGTATAGCTGCCACGGCAGCACTATGATTTTTCCATATTTAGACGTTGTTACTCCTTGTCGGTCAATTCCAAGTCCACCATGTATTCCCAACTGGTTCAATTGTACAAATTCTTGTCCTAATTAATAAAAAAGGTTCTAGAGACCTTCTTGGATAATTGCATGTCACTGCCGTGCCTACCGTTACATTACCGTGCCATTACCGTTCCTGCCGTGCCAGATTGCACGGTAGGGCATGGTAGGTACGGTAACGCCACGGTAAAAAACCTGTGCCCTAATGCAAGTCATGCGCAAGTGCAAGGGAGGCCATTCGTAAGTGCACGCAGGCTGTGCGTAAGCTGCGTGGGCGATAATAACTGTGTGCAGGCTGTGAACCCTTCCTTCTCTAAAGTACAAAGCAAAAATAATTTTGATTTAGAAGACTTATATGGCTGGTAGAAGACATAATAATTCACTTTAAACAATATTTATTCATAGTAGGATAGGAATATGGGACATATGCGCAAACTCTGCACAAGTCAGGTGCAACACCGTGTTAATTTTTCATGTGCAGGTGTGCGCAAGTGCACAGCCATATTATCCTGCGCAAGTGTGCGCATACACGCAACCTGGCATGTAAAAAATCTGGTGCCTGTTGTGAGCATAGTTTATAAAGCACAATGTACTCTATTATGTATTTATACACTTATTTTATCTTACAATAAGAGCACAATGTAGAAAAACACCGCTGCACGCATTATGCACGCAATCTTGTGCAACTCGCAGGTGCACGCAAACGCAAGAAAATAGTTCTTGCGCAAACACGCAAGTGTCCACGCAAAAAGTGCTGTGCCCCTACCGAGAAACTTCTTCGAGACTTCGACTCGAGATTTGAGAATCCTAGATCATTCTTAATAAAGGTGGGGCCGACAGTGAATGGCTAGAGCGAGCACGAGGGTTTAGGCACCTATATGAAGGTGGAAACACTAGTGACTAGAACGAATACGAGCGCACCCAAAGAGCCAGAGTGAGAGAGCGAATTCTAAGTTCTAACCAGAGGTAAAATTATATGTAGAAGACAAGGATATGTTCATGGAGAGAGGCAGCGGCAAGCGCTGGACAAGCGGATATGGACACATGAGGAAGTGTGATGAAGAAAGTCAAGGTCGACATCATTATCGATCATCAAGAGCTTGTCTTCCAAAGTTATCGTGAAGGTGGAATAGTTAAGGCTGTTGGCAAACAGAAACAGTGATTGGCTTGGCTTGACACAACGACGACGGAAGATGACAGACTCGGACGTTCACACCTTCTCCGCGGTCTTTTTTCCTCCTGAATCTTACAGCTCATTTGAATTGCATCGGTAAAATATGTGATCCTGTTCTCAGCCACAGCTTAGGCCTGACCATCAAACAACGGATTATGACGATGGCGTAGGCCAATCAGGTTGACTCTAGGAAGCTGGGGCTCGGAGACGCATCGAGCGGCCGCGCGGTAAAGCGTAGCGGGCAAAGGCAAGAATTGATTCCGAGAGAAGAATTCAGGCTAACC
Organism: Nidula microcarpa; assembly: GCA_036937055.1. Classification (NCBI taxonomy): domain Eukaryota; kingdom Fungi; phylum Basidiomycota; class Agaricomycetes; order Agaricales; family Nidulariaceae; genus Nidula; species Nidula microcarpa. The sequence goes on along the minus strand of JASFDD010000404.1, from coordinate 14,255 downwards.
TAAGATATGTGTAACTTCTCCTGACTCGATACAATATTCTTTTTTCCGCTTCAAAGGTCCCTTTTATAAATCTGGCTTAGGTCTTTTATGTGTCTTCCGAGCAAGTATCCGAGTCTCCTTGACATTGCCCAGTGTTAATCAATCCTCGTACTCAATCGTTAGCCATCCTGTACCTCGACACTGCCGCAAGGCCATTAAAACAGCCTCAATTACAATTACGCAGCATCAGGGATGCTACACCAGGAATATCTCCCTCATCCAAGTCTTCCACAGATCCTAATTCCAATGCAGAGAACGATATCCCTTCCGATGATGCTCCGATCTTCAGTTTGGATCGTGATATAATATGGCATATCTTCTCGTTAAACGCAGCTCTGGAACCCGAATGGGAGGACTACGAATACGAATTTGTACCCGTGATATCTGCTATAAGCACCCTCCAACGCACGTCGCAAGTCTGTTCAGCTTGATGCAATCCTGGAACTATGTGATATTACAGGCTTTTATTGAGCCGACGATAAACAAACCGAATCGAACTGTAGAGTATTTGCGAAGTGCACTCCACTCGAGTTCGATGTACTCCCAAATTCCGCCAATGTATTACCACCAAGAGGATTATATAACGGCCAGTCGAATCCAGATCCAAGAAGACCACGTGCAGGATCTCTGGCGAACTGAACCCACACGCTCTGCATATATCCGCTCAGCTTGATTTGGTCCGGGGTGGCAGGAACATTAGCAGCAGTTAAGTTGTAAGAGCCGAGGACCATCGAAATCTGTGAGCCATGGAATGCACGTAGTTGGGGAACGGTAGAGATATCAGGGAATACCCCTTATAAGCATCATCATTCTGGCTCGGTATAATAAGCCGTCACAAGGTACTTACCTTCGTAGCGGTAACGGAATGTCGGCACTAAGGCTTGAACCCTGTTTGCAGATTGAATCGCGGCAGGGCAAAGGATCGCCGTCTGTAGTTTGATTATTTAGATAAGTGATTGATAATAATAGAGCGATCCGCCTACATTGGTGAAGTTTTTGGACAGAGCGTTGAAGTCGGGGATCGTCGTGTTCGTCAGTAGTTCATCAATGAGAATCAAAAGATCGCCCTCGTCAGCATTGCTACCAGTCAACAAAGGTACTCTCAGGAACTGGCCAGTTGCTGACCGATTCAGGACATCGGAAAAGACTGTAATGCCTAATATGCAGTTGAGACCGGGAATATTTCCATAATATTAAATGGAATAAACTCACCATCTGGAACTGGATCGAAAGAAAGATTCTCCTCAACCAAAACTGACTCCAGTATCTGGAAAGGCACTTTCTGCATACACGCAAATTGGGCTGCGTCATTATCTGAATGGCGACAGTTCGTCATTCCTGCACCAAAGAGCCTAAGGAGCAAGCGGATAAGACATACTTGTTCCACAGCCAACTGCTTCGGCGACTGTGCTCCACTCGGTAGCATTGGTGGTACTTGTAGCAATGAATGCCCTAAACAATCCAAGGTGTCATTTACGCATGAACATGTTATAATACCACGGAGGTTAATACTCACGTTCCAGATTCAGTGATGATGCCTGTACCATATGAACATCGAAGTTTCCATCTTAACTATGGAGACATACCTTTGACGCGTGTATCACCTACGTGCGAGAAGGCATACGAGTCAACAGCAATTGCTCCCGCCGATTCACCGAAAATACTGATTCTGTTCGGATCGCCTCCGAAAGCGGCGATGTTATTGACAACCCATTGGATACTCGCATCGATGTCAAGGAGGCCGAAGTTTTCAACTTGACCTGCTAGCTGAGGTGCGGCTGGGAAGGCGAGTATATTGAGACTAACGGATTTGGAAATATATAATTACTTTAATGCGAAGCAATAAGATGTATGTCGCTTACCGGTAGTTGATGCTAACAAGCATAATGTCATCGTTATTCTTTACAAAGTTTTCACCGATGTACATGGTGGTATCTGACTAGCCATAAACACTTCAGCCTGAAAATTGCTCAAGTAAGAATAATAAGGACATACTGAGCCAATTTGGAAGCCTCCACCATAAACCCACAATAGCACTGCGGTCTTCTGTTTCCTTCCAATAGCAGGGGCCCAAATATTAAGAGACAGACAGTCTTCAGACTGAGGCAGCACAGGCATTTGTAGTATATCGACGACGGCAGATTGGACTGGAATAAGATTCTGGGGGCACGAAAGTCCAAACTTTGTGGCATTGAAAATAGAGGTAGGATGCGATGGCGGAATTTGTGGTGGTCTGAACCGATTCTTGCCCGAGGTGTCTGCAGCAAAAGGTATGCCCAAAAACTGACGAACATTAGGGTCGACCAGTGTCCCCTGAACTGGACCTTCAGTTGTTGCAACCGTAAGACTATTTAAAGCAGCTGTAACGTAGAGAATGAAGCTGCAAGCGATGAATATTTTGACGAGCATTCTGGTCACACAAATAAGGAACTTGATGAAGCAGTGAATTTTGACTGTAGACTGCTTATATATAAATATCAATAGGCGGTGTAGTATACCCTTATACAAGGCTGTCCAAGCCGCGGTGAATGCCCCGGGTTGATGGTGATAATGATGCATTTGATGTGTTGAATGCCGATGGGTGAATCTATATATTTATAGGGAGTTTTAAGCAAGAGCCGCAAGGGCAGTTTACTGCGCAAATGAGCGTGTGGAGCGCCTTGGAAGCACCCGTGGAATAAGGCCTATGCAAGGTCTACGTCTCATGGAGGTCAAACAAGGGTAACAACGAGAAGAGTGGTAATGGGATTCATCAGCAAGTTCACACTTTGCTTGTTCGCTTTTGGTCGCTTTTGTCGCTTTTTCGGCCACCCAAAAAGTTAAATCGGTTCAAATCAATAGAACTTTGTCTAAATAACGTACACATTACAGATGGAACACTTGGCCCCAGGGTCGCTTTTCTCGAAAAGGCACGCGGCTTTTTAACTTTCTTGATTTGTCGCTCTTTTATCGCTTGCACAAGCTAAAAAAAAGTAAATTGTGAAACTACTGATGATTGTGGGGTTATGATAAAAAAGTGGGATTAGAACATTGGTCAGTGGGATAGTTATTTCCATTAGTGGGATCGTCAAGGAAGATAATGAGATGTGCTGTCCATTGCCGAATGGCCGCCAGCGCCCAAATGTGCTCATGCCGAGAGGCTAGCAGGCTAGGGACTAACACGGATAAACACAAAATTACGACTTCCCCCATGCGGCCACTGTGCTGAATTCTACGTATTTTTAATTTAAATTGGATATTTATGCACCTAGGATATATACCTACTCAATAATATAAACTTAGTCCAAGAATTTCAATTATTTCTGTCATAAAGTCCACGGATGTGAAACGGATGGCAAATCACAGATGATCTGGGTTTTGTGCTATCCGTTCTAGTGTACAGGTCGCAATTTCTATTATATCCCTTATAAACTTCATTTTTGAATAGTGCTATATGTTTTAGGGTGATGTGAAGAATTTCATAAAGAAATATTAAGAAATGAGCTCAAAAAGCTCATATCTGTAATTTGCAAACAGATATCCATGTTAGTCCCTACTGCATGCCCAGCTTAAGGAAACTTGAGAGCTCTCGTACTTTAGTACAGACAAGGTTCTGTGTTGTGTGATATGAATTAAAGGTGGATATAAATTATACATATACTATTACTCATTTCCAGCACATTTGACTGGGTATTTTCTTCATTTTTACTCTCTATTTCGTGCTCCTTTCCTTCTCACATTTATACATCCTGCCCTTTATGACTCTACTTTCCTCTATCTTCATAGCTCTTTGTTCACTTCTTCTGTAAATTTTCATCATTTAATTGTCTTCCAAATTTGATCTCTATGTAGTGATTAAATACTGAGAGACTTGTAGCAGATCCTCAGTTAGATATACACTTTCCCTTCAGCTCAAAATCATCTTATATCGTCTCTAAAGTTTCAGAATTGTTTGAGCGGCTAATATTGTTGTTGCAGAGTGTGAAGGCAAGCTGTTGCCATGGGGAGTTAAATCTTGGTGGCTTGCCGATCTTACTATCAAGCAGCAATCCTAAAGCGATCCCACTCTTAGGTTTCAATCCCACTAGCAATAAACCCATCCCACTATCAACAATATATATCTACAATCCCATTACCACTATTCTAGTATAGACCTGTCAAATAATGATGAACCAGATGGTAGTTTTTCATGATTTGCAATGAGGATACAAGATGATATGACAATGAGAACAAGGGAAGCCAGATTGTGGATGTCAACAACCAAAGAATCCGTTATCTATCTTTTCAGAATCAAAGTTTCTGACAGCATGTGTTGCGGGTCACCTAAAAGAGTGGTTAGAATAAGTGCATCCTAGCTCTATATGAGAAGGAAAAATAAAGACTGCAGTGCACAACAGTCTGATGTATATGCTGCTGCTACTATATGCGTCATGTGACTGTTGGAAGGATTCACAAATAATTTAACTCGGTACCTACTAATGCATTTAGAAATCTAAAGATTATGGTAACTGTAAATAACTTTTGTGCTCATCAACCAGTTTACTGAAGTGCCGATGCCTGATTGATCTCTCGGTGACCATAAATAGGGGAGCTTATAGTAGGCTGCAGATGGCCTACGGCTACCATAGGTCATCTATGACAACTGATAAATGATGACAATTTAGACTTTGTGTGAGCGTCCTGGCGAGAATTCTTGTGACCAATTTGAGTCATTGGCATTGGCAAAAGATAGTTGAAGCTTTCTTGTTCACTCATGAGACTCCTCTTGTTTCCTGTGTGCGTATTCAATCCTTACTAGCTACTAGTAGCATTGATACTGCCCGCTGCATCGCTTCTAGCAGCCGGCTGCACCAATATTAGTGCCCTGCTGCATAAGTTATCACAGCGGGATTCGTGGCCCTTGCCCCCTTATAGCTTCCTCCTAATTTTGATCACCTTCAAACAGATGCAAGAAGCAAAAGATACTGTTGTTGCCCATGTTGGGATTTTTTAACCTCCTCTACGTCTGAAGAAGTACTCTCATCGAAGTGGATTTGATTTGAAAATGAACATAGAATCGAAGAACATAATATCTGCCAAACAGCGCGCTACCGTAATATCGTACAAATTTGAGCCTCTTTTTTTTTTTTCCACTTTGCTCACAGACCAGATATCCGCATAATCACGACTTTCAACACCGCTTATTTTGTCGCCCAGACCTGATTAACATTACCAACATCACACCGGTAGGTTTGCAGCATATTTCCGTTGCTGGTATCGCCTCTAGTTAAATCAATGCATTGACCTAAGGAGAACACTGTATCAGGTCATAGGTAATATCATATCCGCAGGAAACTTACTATTGTTACTCAACGATTGGACTTGTTGTTGCGCGGTGTAGACCCATTCCTGAGTAGGACTGCCCGCATCGCATGGCGAAATGGAGACCCCAGCGCCATTGAGGGCGCCTAAGTTAAATAAATGAAGAATAAGCTCGGATGGAAAACATTAGATGCAAGTTTTATCACCTGGAGAAGCATTCAAGCAGTACCCAGTTTGTCCTAACGTGATCAGGGAGGTACTGGGGTCGGTAACCCAATTCTGAGCCATGGAACCGTTGCAGTCATATCTCGTCCACATAATTGTTAGTACCACAAGTATACTGATAAGTAGGTGAAAACAGATACATCTGTACAGGTGTTCCGATTAGGATGACACCTTCAGCGACATCCATACATTTGTTCGCGTCTCTAAGGCTGGTAATAGATGCGGTAGAGGCAATAGCAATGATAGAGAGTATTACTGCTGATAGCAAGGAAAGCTTCATGCTGTCGAAATATTCTGTGATGGGGAAGTATATTAAAGTATTCCAATGTTATGCCGTGAATTTATACTCCAGAAAATTTATCCCTTTGAGAACTTTCATTTCAGATACCATAAGAATACGACTGTCATATGATCCACAGTGGATTGAATTAGAAGCCTCACAGAAACTGGTGTTCTGATGATTCAATAGTATCTGTTGTTGAAAAATAAAGTTATGTCATTCCATGGAGGAAAAATTGAAATTGTGCACCACCGTAGACTCCACCAAGACCAGATAATTTGCTAAGTGAGGTAGCAGAGTCCTCGAAACACAAAGGTAATGTTTATTGGGTTTATTTTTTCAGTTATCACTGTGGCATGCTTCCGACTGCTCCACTATCGCAAAAAATCAGGAGTGTCTATATCCTGTTGCGAAAATAAAATGGAAGGCTGAAATTATGGACCATGATAATGCGAATATGACTGCAGTAAGCGCCCTGAAATGAAATATTCGGAAAACTGGCATCCATACTGGATGCATATTTAAAAGAAATGATTGGAACATTGTGCGAGAAGCCACTTGATCCACGTTCAATATACAGAGAAACGGCGGCCTCCACACCAGGCACCATGCTATACTAAGAAGACCAGACAAATAATTCGTGGAATTTAGTTTCAAATGGAAGTATATTTGAGTAATTTAATCTGGAGTTTTCGTTACTGTAAGCTCTTGTACCAGACCGTGCAAAGACTACGCAATGGAAGTTCGCCTGCTTTTTATATTTGGGAATGGTCAAGTCAGTCAATATATTTTTAAATCGTCCAAAAAGTTGCACAGAGTACTACCAAGTGGGCATGTGCCTCTGGAGTCTGTGCGAGTAGTATCCAAACTGTTGCATTCAATGCAGAACTTCAAGTCGAATTACTCACTTACCATTGTATCCGCAAATCTTTGAAGATGCAGATGCTGAGCTTCCTTCAATGCCTATCAAAGTTTTTCAGCTTTTCAGATTGTACTCTAGTTCTGAACTACGAAGCTTGAAGCGCATTCGTGAACAATATTCCCGCCGGTAATCGATGCGCATGTTCGATTCGGTATAGACCAGAAATGAATACCCAAGTGTATGTAGAGGCTGATAAGCCGGCGATAACAGCTCGTACTTTCGTTTTTGAGCGCCCATGGCCGCCGTAGCCCGGTACAGGCACCGATGAGCCCAAAGTTTTTGTCAGCTTTCCCACCATTGAAGGCTTCCATTTCATTCATTTTGTTGAACCCACTTCCCTTCTTTCATTTCGCACAGATCAACACTCAATGCTTCGTCGGGTTTCACTGCCACCGCCAGCAACAAACCACAGGCCTTCCTTCCACGTTGAATTGGTGTTATCCCAGTTCTCCTCCGCATGAGACCCTTCTTATTCCTTTATATGAAATAAATTGGCAGGATTTTATCAACACACACGGATAAATGTTAGCTTGAAGATAGCATGTACGTTTTAATGTCGTTATCGCAATGTGTTTTCTCTTCAAGGCAGTGAATTGCATTACAGGAAGTTTGACGATGTTCGTCCTCGCTCAACCACTGCCTTTTCACTTCGAGATCTTTGATAACGGCCGTCAGCCGCGTTTTTGTTCGACCAACCTCCCTCTCACAATACCAGCGTTCAGTAGACCCGTGCCCTCCAGTCGGCTTCTTCGACGCTATATCGTGTTTCAACTCTCGACGACGGAGATCGTCGTTTACAGCCTATCCGTTGGGCAATTCGTTTTGATAGCATGGTTCATTCGCCATTTTATCTCCTTCTTTCGCTCTTTCTGATATTGTTTCAGGCCTATGTCCGACAGTCGCTGGATTCTGCCTCATCGGATACAAGCATAGCTGCGCTCGCGTGGTATGTATTGTGGTTGCTATTGGAGTCTCTGGACTGCCACCGCGCAATTGACTCAGATTGTGCATATCCTAGGTGGCAAGATAATCATGTTCTGCCATAGCACGCACTCGGTCTGTGGTTTCCATCGTCAGTACATTTCGTTCTCCTTTACTTTTACCGCTAGTCCTAACTATATTCCTTTTTTTCATGTAATTAACTTTGACCGATATCTAGAGGACTGCTCTTCTGGAATCCGAATACGAGCATTGCCAACATTGGGTATCTCTTTCTAGTTTCTTTGTTAATGATGATGTTATCCACACACGTTTTCTATATAGCATCCGGTCAAGTCCCATCGGTGGGTGGTATTTCGGTGGGTGGTATTGCGGCGCCCTTCCTGATGGCCAGCTCCGTGGAATACGGCTCATACTTCGAGGGATACTGCGGCGAACACGAGTCTGTGTATCCAGAGACTACCCAACTCGCTGGTGCCGTCAACAATACAACCATCGGTATGTATATTATTTTTCATCTTACATACAGTGGGTATAACTTGCTTTCTTCAGATTTTACCCTTACAGCGACTCCTCCCGTAGCGTCCGCTCGTCGCACCCCGAATATTATAGGCGCACGGCACTCGACATCGCAAGTTCTGCTGTAAGGGCCTCTATCCCGAGCATCTACCCGGCGCGCCGCACGTCCGAACAGGTTGGAGGCGGAATCTTGTCCTGCTTGGAGGCAGGTAGAGATATCACTGAGTTCGGGCGCCATGGTCTTATCGAGGAATGCGGCTATTGCAGGTAGTACTTCTTTAGCAATCTTCTCCGCCGGTATATTATGATCTGCACCGCGAGGCCTTTCATCCTTAGTATCCTGGAACTCAGCACCAAGTTCTCCAGTTATAATTATACGGGACTCGAGAATGGACTACGGAGAGTTGATGTCGCGCCGTAGTCAACAGGTTTGACATAGAACATGTCGATGATGAGGCGGAGCGTCGTAAATGGGAAAATGGCTGCTTATAATAGCTAGAAGACAAAAATACATTCTCGATTCGTAGATCTGAAATGCGAAGTCTCAGCATTGACCACTGACGGATGAGAATGGAAGAATATCCCTGAGGTAGGAAATCTGACGCGGAAGAAACGGAGGGAGAAGTGGACATATGCCGTTCCTGACGGCGTTCTGGTAGGATATCGAAGCAAGGAGTTCGAGAATGTGTTGGATCAGGCAGCAACAAGCACGTGTTCCTTTCCGCTGATTTTCAGGCTTCCGATGGTTTTCTTATTCGATTTTAGTAGGGTGGCGGATTTGAGATTCTAGCTGAGTCTGGTACACTGAAAAAACTTCGTCGAAAGCCGTCAAGCTCAAAATAAGATTCTTTCCCTCAAACTCTGCCAGGTAAGCAATCTTTCTTTTCTTTCTTTCCTCTTGTCTTCTCATCACTAACGACAACGCTACCCCCGCCAGATATCCGGTACAGTAACCTCCACATACCATACATCCACCTTGGTCGACCCCAAGGGTTACCTCACATCCCTCGACAGAATCATCATTATATCCGACATTGAATCGGTGACATCAAGCGCGCGAGAATGCTCTTCGACTCGCTCGTAAATCGAACCCGAAACATGCGCCTGGGTCAATCTCAGCGGCAAATTTGGAAAAGCATGCGGGGAGGATGGTCGATGCTGGGAAGTCACTAAGCAGGGGTGTGAGGAGTTTCCGAAGAGCGAGGAGTGTTGATCGAGGCTACGAGATTACATGTACGTTTTATTTCCTTATTTCAATTGTTACGCGTCAGTTCGATCTTTTATTTTGTTATGCTGATCTTATTTTTCCCTCTTTACATTTAGAACAACGAAGCCGGAAAATTGTATTAGCGAACGTTGTTCAACACGTCGGCCTGAGTGTTTGCATATGGCTAGCACCAGCCGATCTCGCTCGAAAATGATATCCAAGCCAAAAAACGTGTTCTGCGAAAAGGTAAATAATCTTCTCCTTGTTCACTTCTTCCAGTCCTCCACCGCAGACACTCGCATCTTCCTCGCTCGCGCAGTCGAAGTTATATCACTCTCCGTCAAGCTCTAGCTCGCTCTCGCACACCTCGAATCCCCAGACAAAGCCAAAGAAATCCTCAACAAAGCGCGTAAAGCCGTACCCACCTTACACGAACTCTGGAAGGCGCAAGCTGTCTCCTCGAGCAGGCCAGCAAGACCGAAGAGCTGAGGACGAAAGAGCTAAAGGTGATCGAAGGTGCCGTTCGCGATCCGTGTCGACACCAAGTCCTCCTCACGCGCGAGCAGTGGTTGAAGGAAGCCGAAATATGCGAGACCGAGGGCAGTCCGAGGACATGTGAGACGATCGTGAAAGCGATCGTGGAGATGGAGGTGGAGGATCAGTTCGATACGTCGGTGGGGGATGCGGAGAGCGCGGAGGCGAGGGGATTGGTGAGGACCACAAGGGCGTTTCTAGGTTATGCACTGAAGGATTACCCGGATAGGGAGAGGAGGGCAGCGGAGTTGGGAAGTCGCATGACTGGCGCCGATCAGGAAAACAAGGAAAAATGGGTCTAGGTTTATATAGGCAGATTACCTTGAGCTGAAAAATCATTGGTACCATAAGTACATTTATTGCACATCAATATTTAATGCAATATCTGACACAGTAGTGTTTGTGAAATTTGGAAGGAGAGTAAGTATTTTTTTAAAGTTCAGAGGTCAAAGATTTTGATTTTATGACAACTGTAATCAATTTTGCGATGATTGTAAAGTATTATAATGCCTTGCCAAATTCCCCTCCCACATCGGAAAAATATGGCTTTTTCCAATGGTTGCAGGTATTAGTAGGCTTATGTAAACACTTTTTTATGCACATTACTGAAACTTTCACTTTCACTTTAACTTAATGATTCAGTCAAGTTGCAATGTTCTCTCATATTGACTTAATTTACTCACAACTCACACTATATCCTGAGTGAGGAGTGCAAGCATGCAAACCAAGTTTTGTATTCTGGTCAGCCCATGGGCGGGGAATTATGCTATTATTTGGTATTTATTGTAAGTCTTCAGAATACTAAACAAACATGAAATGGCTTTGCAATAAAATCCTGTTATTGTGAAGAATTATACAAATGGATTGTGTTTACAAAAATTAGTAAGATGCTCCAATTCAGAATAAACTAGGGTATTGCTATATCAAAGTCTTGAAATCAAGGCTATATGGAGATTATAGGTAGCAACTTATCAATGCCTTATATTAGATAACAAGGCCTTATTGGTAATATCGCACTTTTAGCTGGGTTTCATTTCTCACTGGAAATATCTTTTACATTAAATTTTCATGATATGATCATACTAGATTTGTATGTATTCCTACTCCTATTCTTTTTTCTCTATTTCTATTTCATTTTCGGGGCTGACTGATATTGTTACCTGCAGCTCATGAAGTCCTCAAACAGGTGTTCATTGTCAACCCCAACAGTGAGCAGATTTCACTGGCAGCTGTTAAGCTGGAAGCTGAGAAGGGAGGGAATGACATTGCTTGTGGGTTGGTGATTTGTGCTAGAACTATTGCTAATACCAAATGAGTACTTGTTTTTCATCACCTTTCACCTTGTTCAACTTGTATACTAATATGTTCCCTTTCAATTCCTCATGTAGGCAGAGGAAAAAGAGGAACATATTTCAGAGGATCTTGTGTAGAGAGTAAATTATACCTGAATTAGAAGTACTGTACCAGCTTGTCTTGCTACATAAGTGTCTCAACTCATCAGTCTTACTGACATACTGTAACAAATGTGAATAACTTATTCTGAGAAACATAAAGACATATCCTGAGCTTACTGTGCTGGAGCAGAAAAATACAAGAATGTTCCATACAAGCATGAGACACTATTGACTTTGTTTGTAATTTTAATATGCAATCAAGATGTATTAATGGCATGTACTTAAAGTTAGTTTATAATCTTATGATGCATGAGTGTGTTGATATTCAGCTTATCATTCAAAATGGAGAAAATATGCTGAGAATTTCACAGCAATGTAAGGTGACTTCTGATCATGTAATGCTTTCCATATAATATAGATAAGCAATACAAATTTGGATTAAAATTTAGTTTATAATTTTTGAGTGGCTAGGCATAAAGATATTCAACCTACTAAGCTGGAGCATAAAAATAACAATGATTGCATAGTGTTAGAATGAGTAGTCTGCTCACACAGCTCACACAGTGCTTCAGACATATTGTGTAGCTCTATTATACAGACATATGGGAAGTTATTTCTGGATTTTAGGGCACTTTTGTGGGAAGATATTGCACTCACAATGTTTAGGAGAGTAGAGAGACTATATTTAATGCTAGCAGGTGTAGACTGCACATAGTGCCTCAATATCAGGGATTCCTAGAGCACTGAAAAATACACTGAGTATGAAATTTACCCTATAAAAATTGTTCATGAAATGACAAAGATATTGCACTTCAAAATTCAGACCTCTGGAAATTAGATGACAAGGATAGATTAGCAGATGGAAATGGATATCTAGTTTTGGATGGGCAGATTCTATTGACCAGCTGCTATCATTATATAATAACTACTTTTGGATGAATCAATTCTATTAGCCAGCTGCTGTCATTACATAATGACAAGCCTTAGACCTGTGCCTATAGCCCATGCAAAAGTTGCTCAGCTCCTAATGCTTCACAGGCTTTCAGCACAGTCACAGCTTGCTGGGGGCAAGCCCCCTGGACCCCTTGGTATGCAATACTTAGTCCCAGTTCTGCAGTGCAACTCTTAATCTGTGTTCTGAGATCCTCTTGCTGCATCCTAGTTCTGCTGGTTTTGCTATCCCCCACTCTATGATTTATACTCTACATTATCAGTCTTCGTGTTTCACATACATATTTGCATATCATGACACATTAAATCTGTGTAAACAAATTCTATCTACCATTTCAAAGGATTAAAAACAGAATTTAATTAAAAACTTCAAGGACTTCTAGATATATAATATTTGTTGTTATCAGCACTTCAGATTCCCCCTTGAATATAACCTTGATTTAATGCCTTGATGTGCAGCATGACAAAGCAACATATATTTCCATCAATTACAAGCATAGGCTGGAGTCCTTCAGGTTGAGCTAAATGGTGAGGAGGAAGATGCCAATAATTATTAGAAATATTCTATTGCTGATAAAAAACCAGTCCAATAAGCAAAAAATATTTTAAACCAAGTTTGTAGATCTCGCAGGATATATGGGAAGCTGAAAAGGGTCTAAATGTTTGAGTTGATATTATAACTTTCTATTAATAAGAAAAACCAATATACCTGAGGAGAGCCTGAATTTCTCACTTGCACCAAGGGAGGCACACCTTGCAATTATGCAACAATTCCAGGAGTAACAATGTACCTATTTCCATCAAATTCAACAGCAACAAAAGGACTATTACCAATATCCTGATTTTGTTGCTGGTGGATTTGAGATTAAAAGGTATTGACATACCATTACTTGGGGTATTCTGTGGAGTGCATCAAATTTGAGGGCTATATAAAGTCCTATTCTCTCTCTCCATTTGTCTTCCAGTATTAAAATACCATTCAGGAGTGGCAGGGACTGTCTCCTTAAAAATAAAGTGATGAATGAGATGTTGAAAAGAAAGAAATCAAATAAGACATAAACTTGTAGTGGCTTAGGATATTTCCCAGGAGATAGTCAGAGAACCATGGAAAGAGTAAAGTCAATTATTGAGAAACAAGGAAGGACTTACTTCTGGTACTGATGGAGAGGAAGATAACCTATTTGAAATCTATGCACCCTTTATATAAAATGCTAACACTCTGTGATTGTATTGCTGACATATCATGAAGAAACATTACCAATGCAATTACCAAAGATGTGAGATTATATCATAATCTAAAATGATCAATCATTAATAGAGTCCTGTTAAATAGGTAACAATAGCAGGCAAAGCAAGAGAGGAAGGAAAAAAAGATGTTACAGAGCATAGGTAGCTATGATATTGTATCCAGAAACTGGAACAGAAACCCTGCACATGCTGTGACATAGCTCCAGACCAAGAAACAGTGCCAGCCAGTGTTTGCCACTATTATGCTCAATTGCAGGCTCCCATCATATTAGTTATCTTCTGAGTCATCAGGGTCAAAAGGCCCTTCTGTTTTAATGTATAGGAAGGATACCAGCCCACAAACATGGAAGCCCAGCCAATCTGTGTGGGTCACTTATATTTGGTGTGCACATGCGTCACATGCGCTGTCACGGTACTTCAAACCTATCTACCTTCTCTGGGAATCTGGGCCAGACTCCGAGATAAGAGGGATAAAAAGAACCCATATGCTCTCAACACATTTTGCACCTACATCCCAGCATGAAAAGATCTTTTTTTGTGCTCCTCCTGCTCTGCTACTAGGTAAGCACCTCAAATCTGCTCCCTACAGCATTTAATCGCTCAGAGGTACATTCAGCAGTACCTTTGCTTTTCTCCCATTTCATGCATATTGCTTGTTAATTATTGTTGTTGCTCATCATTGTATGTGCATTTAGATGGCATGATTACCAAATGGAA